>DF240737.1:38976-61272 GCA_000507305.1 Breviolum minutum Mf 1.05b.01
CATCAAGTGCCAATTGCTTTGCATTGCGCATTGCGCACTGCGGAAAACTAAGCAAACAAGAATCAAGCCGCTCTCAAGGCATTGCCATCCCGGCCAAAAGCGTTGCCAAAGCACATCCCATCATCGTGCTACTCGTGGCTGCACCGGAGGTTGAGCAAGCAGGAACTTGAGACCACGAGAGAGTGTCGGGGGTTGCGTTTCTGCTCGCAGCAGCACTTTCCTTGTTGATGCATTGGCCCTCTACAGGAACAAAGTTCTGTGGTCCTCCATCACCATCTGAGCATTGCAAATAGATGGTGCTCACGTCGCAGCTCATCCCTGAATCTGGCACCACAGTGCAAGTATAGTTGGCAGCAGTTGTCCCCTTAGCGCCACCAATGGTCGTACCCTGCTCACACGTGAAGCCACCATTTGTAGGCACATCCATAGTCCAGCCCCATGCGGCACGACTGGGTGCAAGACCGGAAAAGATCTGGATTGCCAATGCACCCACTCCAGCTGCAACTGCTTTCGACATCATGATCTTCGTTTGAGTCGGGGCTCGGCAAAGTCTCACGGGCAGATGTCAGGCAACTTAAGCCAGAGCAATCGTGCAGAAACACAAGGCAATGTGCTGGCAGTGCTGTATCACAAAACGATCCAAACAGTACTGCAAGTCGCCTACTCTAAATTCAGGGTTCGTTGGAAGCCAATTCAAATTATCCGCATTAAAGGATAAAAAATACAAGCATAGGGAGTCAAAGGACCATGCAACAAAGATATGCTGTGCAAACCTTCAATTGAGATGACTGATTCCTCTGAATTCGATCAATGTTTTTCTCCTGGTATCAGTCACTCTGTCGCACCTCTGCGGTGGATTCAGAGACTCGCATCTGCGCCAGATTCTTTGCAAAGTCAGATTCCACCACCTGGAAAGATAGATAGATAGAAAGATAGATAGATAGATAGATATGTACATCAAATATGATACAGTAAGTGATATGTATTTATATCTTACTGATATATTGGATAGCATTCAAGTATATGTGTGTGTGTGAAAAATAAATGCAAATATCAAATGATACGTGTGGTATGTATAGATTTTATGTATATGCAACTATAATAGTCCCCGTGAACTTCAGGATGCGAGTAACCGCAAGGATTCTCAAGGATCCCCACTAAACCGTCAACTGCTGCTGTGGGTGCGGGGGACTAGTTCAAATATATGATCATGGGTGTAGTCCTAAGATTCGTAGATGTTTCACTCAAAACTCTCCGCGAGTTTAAGAATCATATAGCAAATTGACTGATTCCTCCGGGTCAGTCTCTAAAAAAATTGGAGTACCAGAAGGCTGAGTGCTACTTTTTGAATTCACAATCTCCTCCACCATTTGACATATAATCATGTGACTCTTCTCTAGCAACAAGACTGGAAACCAAAAAACCGTGGTGCCTTTTACCATCTCTCTCTACATTTTTTTTTCAGGTATTTGAGCAACATTCAAAACCCTTATGACATTCCAATCTTCCGAGGAAGGTTCAGGTTCCGGGATCCGAAAAACAAACGGCTGAACTGAAATAATCCATACATCACTGGGTACTAGAGTCCCTTATATACAGCAAATAAGGGTTTTACTCATATGAGACGCAATCCCCCAGCAGCCTCCAACATGCCAATGATGCCCGTTGCAGTACCTGCAACTTTTTTAAACCAAAAACTTACCGGGGAGAAATAGGAAGCACATGAACACACACCCGAAAAGATAAATCGTATGTCCTTCATGTTCCATGGCTAGTTTTGAGTTGTTCTGCTTTTCAGCAGATCTAATCAGATTTATGATTTGTAGATTAGGACAATCTATTGCAATACAGATTTTTCGCTACATTTGAGGATTTTAAAAAGGGCATTAATCCACAATCTCTGGGGAAAACTTATGCCTTGTTTGAATCTAGGTTCCGCCAACACCATCCATCATCGACTCAATGGAACCTACAGAAGATGTTGGCCCCAAAATCCTGGGTACCCTCCTGAAAACAAACATAGCACCTAAAAATGGTGGTTTCCAATAGGAATCTCCTTTTCCAGTGGTCTATTTTCAGGTGCTATGTTAGTTCTAGGGAGGGTACATTTTTTGGGGCTTTTTTTGGGAGGCCCTCTTTAAGGGCCCCCCCTAAAATCGATTTCAGGGCCTCCAAAAAAAAAAACACCTTTGGAAGTTGGAAATTTGCAGGGCCTCCAAAAAATCCCAGCAACTGCCAAGCCAAAGCGCCTTTGTTTTCACTGGCCTTGGCTGTACCTCCATAAAACCTCAAATGGTATTGTCAGGACTGGGCCATTCAAGGACAAAGTTGCCATATATCAGATTTCCTACTAGCAATAGAAATATCAGGGCTTCGATATTAGGTGCGCAAATTCTCCGCTCTTCAAGGAAGATGTTTACATATGTTTACATATATCTTCAAAAAAACCCTACCCTGATTCATACATATGTATATATATATATACATACACATATATATATATATATACATATTCTAACTACATACTTATCTTGCAGCAAAGTCTTCAAACGGTTTCCCAAGCTTGCTAAACACATTTTCGAAACCTCTCCAAGCCGCTCCCCACCCCGGCCCGTTGATGACTAAGGATTGGCACTCCCGTAAGACTCGTAATGCCATTTTCACACCTTCAATACTTTCCTTCGCCGTTGTCCAAACGTTTCGACGTCTCGAGGTTTCGACGTGGATCCAGCGGCTTTTGTTTTTTTTTCAAACATTGGCAATGGGAAAAAAAACACACAAGGATTTCTTCTTGAGTGAATTCTGCAAAGATATTATATTATATTATATATATATCCTTGGATTTTCTCAGAACATCGACGTGAGAAAGTACCTAATGAGATATTGGGAATCCATTCCGTTTGAAAGAGTATAATTGCTTGGCATGCTACCACACCTATGCTTGGAAACATCCCGGAAGTGCGGTGATGAACCAAAAACTGTGTATTCAATTCACCTGATGCAGGTTGAGCCATCTATGGAACGCAACCCCGTTCCAACATCATGAGCATCGAAAAATTTCTTGTTCTATGTGTGTATGAACCATTTGCACCGGGATTTTGGGTCCAGACCTTAACATCTCCTCAACATGCAAGCATTGGAGTATCACAAAGACTATCTTAATCAATACTCCATGTATGGACTATTTACCTACATTATATAAAGATCTAAAATGGCCACGTGAAAAGCAAGTGGAAATGGATGCAGCTTTTACAACTATTCCACCAACCCATTGGCTAATTGCATCATTGGTAACCATCCAACCATCCGTTGATTTCTATTACAGTAATTGAAAAGTAGATCGCTAACCGTCCCTACATATTGGTTTACTTTTGGACCCTTTACCAACCTACCTTTTGGTATCGGCAAGCCATCTATTTTGACCATATACAGCTAGCATTGAGTTATCCCGTGTTCTAATCCATCCTGCCCGCCCACGCCACCATACATTTCACACATTAAAAAAAAAACATTTTCCAAAATTTCAATCAATAATTTTTAGGAAAATTTATCCTAAAAACTATTTCAACTTTTTGCCTCAAGATCATCCAAATGTTTTTTTGATAAAATATGTTTTGGCCATCTACATTCTTTAACTTTGCATTCACGAACTTCACAATCTACTTCAATTAAGTTGTAAGTTTTTCTGTACTCCCTATTCTTTGCTAAAATTTCTGGTTTATTTTCTTCATAATATGCTGCCCATGTTGTTTTTACTTTGTCAGGATTTTTTGCTCTCCATCGCCTACCTTTCTCTAAACAAGGATTGCAAGTTGTATTTTTTCCAGTAAATTTATCCAAATCTTTTTTAATCCCACAATCTCCACAAGTGTATTGCTCCATACTATAGTAAGTTGATTTGTCTTTGAGTGTCTTTGACTTAAAAACCATCTGAACACAGGGCGTCAGCCTCATAGAAAAATCACATCCATAAATCTATCATACAATTTATGCAGTATTATGCCAGTGAACGCGATAGCGTTGAATCGCGTAGCGTTGCGACCTTTGGGAGAGTGATGCTCATAGAAAAACATAATTCCTAAATTTAAACAAAAATTCTACAAACAAGTTTTAGGATGAAATTTATTCAAATTAATGGTAAGTCTCTATGATGTGCTTAAGTATTTTCTGCCGTGCTCCAACCTAATTCCCAGTTAGGTTCAACCTAATTTCCAATTTAGGTTCAACCTAATTCCAATGTTAGGTTCAACCTAATTCCAATGCTAGGTTCAACCTAATTGCAACCTAGTGTGCTACATTAATTGCTAAATTAGGTCTATGCTACTACCTCAACTTGAAGTTTTTGCCCTTCAAACTTCAAGTTTTTGACCTCCAAACCCCTGACCTGCAATTTCACCACCCTTGATGTGCAATTTCACCACCCTTGATGTGCAATTTCACCACCCTTGATGTGCAATTTCACCGCCCCTGATGTGCAATTTCACCACCCCCAATGTGCAAGTTCACCACCCTTGATGTGCAATTTCACCGCCCCTGATGTGTGGGCGGGCAGGATGGATTAGAACACGGGATAACTCAATGCTAGCTTATACGGTATAACTGTATAACATAAAAATCGATAGAAAGTCGATTTTGACATGGGAAGAAAAAAAAAACAAGTGACATCTCTCCAAAAACAAAGGGTCCTTTACTTCTGGAACCGTCTTTTCAAACCTGAGCCCAAGCGTCAAGTTGCACCAGTTTTTGGGACATTTGAAGGATGGAGGAAGATGACCGTACCCGGACCCATCCAACAAAGATATTCCAATAGACTTTTTCGGGAGGAAGATGAGTGAAAAATCACCAAAGTTTGGAGGAGGAGTTTCCAATGAACGCTGGCATTCCAGGAATAAAACTCCCCAGAAAATTACAGCGAGACTGCGTGAAGTTGACCTGATTCAAAAAAAATGATATGCACTTGAGATATATATTAATTATATGTTAAAATTTCGAGTTTTCCACAAGGAGAAGTAAGGAGCAGTTTAAGAAAATTCACAACTCTAAAAACAGAAACTGTGACATGTAGCATCATTTGCCACCATGTGCTGTCACGAAGCTGTGCTTTCTCCTTCGCCCGCAGCTGGGTCATATTGACCTCCAGTTGGTCCGAAAATGAAGCAACAAAGCAACCTCCAAGCAACATAGACCTATGCTAGGTATCTAATTCTATATAGCTTTATGCCCGCCTATAATTACCCTTGCTTCTTAGAGGTGCAGAAACCTGTTTGATAAACAAACCCCATAATGGGCTGTCCATAATTCACGACAACAATATTTGCTGCGTTGATTTGTAGAGTTTCATCTTTGATACACTTCCATCTCAAGATTATCTAGGCGGTGGTTAAACCGCTACCCAAATTTGAAAAATATTCGTCGAAATTATTTCCCCAAGGGTCGGGGTGAAAACAAAAAAATGTTTTTCAACCACCACCTACTTATCATCTTCCATCTCCTTCCCAGCTCCGCTTCTGCACCTCCGTCTCGGCGAGCGTGGCCAAGGCCTTCTGCAAATCAGAAGCTTCGGCCTTCCGAACAAATTTTGATGGACATTTTAAGGTCGGAGATGCTGAGAATTTTGATGGAGTTGGTCGGATTTTTGTTTAAAGGGAGTGATTGAATCTCCAATCACTTTCCTTCAAAAAGGTTTCACTCGAGAGTGATTTCTCATGGTCCCAAATGTAAAAAATCACATCACTTCAATTCGAAAGGTGTTCTAGAAGGCTTCCCCGTCGAATACCCCGGATTTCATCATTTCTTCAACAAATACTAGTTGGTTTCAACCCGTTTGAAAAATATGAGTCAAAATGGGAATCTTCCCCATTTTAGGGGTGAAAATAAAAAATATATGAAACCATCACCTAGTTACAGTTTCTGCTGGTTTTCTTGTGGGATTCAAAGGATGGGTGAATTTTCATAACACGCCAAAGATGTAGGGCAAAAAACGGATCCAACGGAAAACCCAGGACTTTAACCAGCGACTTTTCAGGGCCTTGAGTGTTGCAGATTTTGACGCAGCAGCATCAATCCTGACGTAGGAATTGGTTTTTTGTGGTAGGTTTGATTTTTGGATGGAGCATTCCAATCGCAAAAATTGTGAAAAAAAAACAATCTATATAATGCAATCCAAGGGACTTTGTCTGCAAATCTTCCAATTCATCTTGTTTTCCCTCTTGTTTTCCTTTTGCCTTCAGGTCAGAAGGGAAAAACCAAAGGATGGATAGATTCAATAGATAGGATGCGCACTGGATTCCAATAGCAAGACAAGACTTTTCCATCTGAAGGAATTTGTATGAGGTCCTTCTGCACATTTCCACTTACTGAGTCTACTGGTGCCTTGCTATCATCCTGTGGTCAAATACAAGCCCACATTGTATGTGTTGAAGTGCATCTTGAAAATCTAAGACCCAAATTTATTGAAAATGCGTTTGCCAATTTTACATCAGTTTCTAGATTCTGAAGCTTAAGTTGGTAAACTTTTTGGGGATTGCTTCCCCGACCAAACCACCATCAAAACCCATGCCTTGGAGAGTTCTTTATCGCAGTAAGCCTGGTCTGCTTCAGATTTGGTAAATTGCTGGTTTGGGGCCCGGTGGTATGGATTCCTAGGATCCCCCTTGTGAAAGGGATTGTTGCTTACTGGTACCCCGATTCGAATCCCAAACCACCGGGCCCCAAACCAACAATTAACCATTAGTTGATTCCCCCCCAAAACAAAACAAGACCTGTTCCAAAGAAGTGGCTTCTTTATTTTTCGTTAAAGAAAACTACTGGGGGAGGGCCCCCTGATCTTGCAGGAAAAAATTGATTTTTGTAGGATACCCAAAAAAGATTCGGGAGGAGTCCCTACTTTTGAGACACACTCAGGCGGCCGCTGCAAAAACAATCCAATTTATCGGTAGCATGTATAGAACGTAGAGTACAGAGATTCAATTTTGTGTTCAAGAATTTGAACCCTTGGAAAAATCCACAAATGCACCAAACCAATCAAAACATATCTTCCCAAGCGTTTGATTTTTGGCCTGGCAATTGCCAGATCCGAGCCCGGCTCGGATGCTACAACAGAAAGGGTGATGGAATATGAGGGATTCTCGAGCACCTTCTTATCCGCAGCTTTGCGAAGCTCCTTCTGCATGTTTTCAATCATGTCCTTAGTCCCCAGAAACCCAGGTTCATTGAATCCTGGTTGTTTAAAGACAGGATCCTTTTGTGATTTATTATGAAATAATCACCATATAATTGGGCAGTATAGTCCCCTGTATACACTAAACAACTAGGGTATCTTTCATTGCTCAGGTTCATTTCTTAAGCAATGATCCAATGATTTGCTGAAGCATTTTCATCAAGCATTGAAAACAGTACTTCACCTGAAAAAAAAAAAGTTACACTTCCCCTTCTCCCCAACAAAATTCCTCATGATTTCATGGATCTCACCAAAAATCCCCCATATTTCCCTACATGTTTTTTACAACAAAAAAATGGAACCCTCCCACCTCTTCCAGGAGGCCCAAGAACCCCCGAAAATTCGAAAAATCAAGGCCCTGTCCGACAACATGGTCTTAATCTTGTCAAAGGCATCTGCACCGGAAGTCAAGTCAGATCCTGGCGTTTTTTTTCGGTGAAAACCCCAGCTGGGTGCCTTTTTAAAGGGGGGGAAACCTACCTACGGACCTACGCGAATCAAACCTCTCAAACGGTGGTGCCTTTAGGTCCTGGAAACAAAAAAAACATTAAAAACAACACCCTCCCCCCCAAAAAGAAGGGTGGAAACCTCCATGACTGGTGGCTGGTGTTTTCCCCTCAGACACGTCGTGGATGTTGGTGCGTGTTTTCTTTTTGGTTGGCAGGCTTGCATGGGAATTGACACAAGTTGTCCATCCCAAATAGAAAAGGACGATACGATATCTACTACAAACGCTTTGGGCCCCCCCCAAAACCCCAGCAACTTTGACCGGGCACATCTCAAACGGTAAATCTAAAATGTGAAGTTTCCAAAAAAGACTGGACACAACAAATCATTGATTTTGGAGCATCAATGACACTCACCTCTAATCCCATGGAAGAAATATCTATATATACATAATCCTTCTTTGCCATGTTTGGTCATAGACCTCTGAAACAACTTTCTTAAAAATACACCACAACCTCCAAACACCAAAACCTTCCACTTCCAACACTTCCAACAAAAACATCTCCCTTGGCTCCCCGGACGTAACACGCTTCGAATCCGTCGCGAGAGCAATGCTAAGGAGCTGGAGTTGGTGCGAAGCGCGGCATCTTGGAGCAGCTTCACCACTGGCTGATTCGAAGCACCTTGGAGGTGAGGTAAGCTGTGGATTTTCTGGATGAACAACGGCTGGATGGGAACAAACCAGGAAGAATTCATGAGGAATTTTGGTGTGAAGCAATTGTTTCTTAGAAGAAGATTGTGATATTTATGTGTACTGTGTGTATATATATATATATATGTTGGGTTAGTTTAAAAAAGGTGTTGAAACTTTGGGGAGCTTGGGATGTTTTTTGTTTGTGTCCTTGGAGCAGATCTGAACATTCCGAGTCCGAGTCTGTGGCCGTTGGAGGAAACAACCTCAGAGAACAGTTGAGAAGGCTGATCATTTCAGCCATTGAAATTTTGCACCACGAACAAAAATATAAAGTATCCATACTATCCGTACTGTTGATGGAAGAAATCCTGCACCACCTGGCATATATAAAACCTTGTAAATAATGGGATATTTAACATATCACCCGGTGCAGGATTTCTTCCATCAACAGTATTATCTACATTTATTTTTTCATTATTATCCATATTACATGTGTTTTTTCAGTCGCAGAATTGAACATGTACCATATTCTATCTACTTCAGGATCGTTATGTATATATATATATATGTATATATGTATATTTAAATATATATATACATATATATATATATAGAGTGGTTGCATTACTAGGTACTCCTATCATAGGCGAGCTATCATGAACTCTTCCACCAAGGGTGGTAAGAAAACCCAGCAAACAAACCCGAAGAATGAGGGGCCCCTTTTTTTACTCAACTGGCAGTGTTGTTTCCATCTTTGCGCACGAGTTCCGCTATCTCAACTAGGTTGTTTTTCCCATCAACAGTATCACCCCATTGAAGGGAAACTACGAAATAACATGAAATCAACCGATCAACCAAGATGGTCAAACAGCCACGCCTGCAGGAAGGAGACGCCTTGCTCCTCGCCGCCAGTCTTCTCCACCAGTGCAGCCTCATCAAGCTCAGACACGCAAAAATTCCATTTCTTTCCTAACATACAACTATTTCCAGGTGATCAAAGGGATCCCTGCATTTTTGGGACACAGCCATATTGTGCTGTTTGGGTAAACCATCCATTTTGGACTCACCATGGGAGGTACACTCCCTTCAACCAACAGAACACCGCTGTTTGAAGGGAAAATGATCTTCCAAACCTTGCGACTCAGGGTGCTGACTGTTGGGAGGGAGCGCAAGCCGCTGGGAAGAGAAGATTATGTATATATACATATGCATGCTCTATGGTAAAAATGTTTTTTTAATATAGTTCTATATGAGCATTATATATGTTGAATTATAAGTTGATATGTGTATAATTATATATATATTCATTTATGTGTATCACCTGCTGCAGATTGTCCTCATCTCGCCTTAGCTGCATCGATGGCATCAAGCTCTTCTGCCATATCTTTTTCTTGCCTCCTTCGGCGTTCGTGCATTAGACACACACCACCGTTGTGCCTTTGGTGTTGAAAATCTGTCACAAGTAAATATGACAAATGTTGTTTTTGGGGGTGGAGTTTGTTTTGACCCCAAACATAGCGCCTTGAACTGTCTTAACCCTTTAGGTAGCTTGTGGGAGTTTGGACCAAGACGGACGGAAAATCATCATTTCAACTTTGGTTTGCTAAGCATTCTTCCACATCTGCTTCCCCGGTAAGGGCACTGCGCCACCTTCGTAACATGGTAACAAGTTGATAATAACAGCTGCACAATTCATCTCAAGATTCCTCAACAAATTTTGGGAAAAAAAAACACATCCAACATTTTTTGGGGGAAAGGAAATTCCCTTCCCAAAAAGGAACCAAGGGCCAGTCACGAAATCGTCGATTTTTGGGTGCGTTTAAAAGAATAAAAATCCCACGGCACCTGTAGCTATCCTTCTTTTTTCGACACTCCATGGTCAAGTCCTCTAGCTCCTGGAGGACAAAACTCCAGGCCTGTTTACTGAGGCCATGGGGGTAAACAGGCTTCTGAAACACAAAAACCCTCTGAAGGAAAGGAAGAAATCCCACCTTTTGGGAAAAGGAAAATTATAAACTCAAAAGCACCTGGGGAGGGGATGTAATGTTGCAGTTTTTTGTATGCTTCTTACATCATCATTCTTGAGTTGCAGCCTTAAATAGAAAAACCTCCAGGCGATTTGTCATAATTTGAGAGCCAGTGGGTTCAGCAGATGGAAAAAGGGATTGATGATTCAAGGTGTCGACATGGCTCAAGTGACGTTTTGGGGATCCAGTACCATTAAGGAATCACCGTAGGCTGCGACCAGACCACCTGATCACAAACTTCCGCTCATCTCGTCACGAAGGAAATGTGCATCCAAAATTTTGGCAATGCCTCTCCTTTTTGCATCTTTTTACTGGGATCACCATCATCATCATCATCATCATCATCATCATCATCATCATCATCATCATCAACCCTACAAGTAGGGACAGAATAGACACTTGCATCATGCGGGATCCATTCAGTCCTTGTTGTCAGCTTCAACATTTGTTGCAGCTTCCTGGACTGCAAAATCTCAGCTGTTGGCCAAAATGATCGGAACACCAAAACGGAACAGGCCGGGTGCCTCTCTGAGGCACTAAAATCTTGCTAAGCAGCTGATCTTAGAATTGCTTCGATGAGACCCAGCGACATCATGACATCCAAAACTGAGATGCGAAACATCATGGGAATCCAAACAGTACCAACCAACCACTCAACCCATCTGATTTCAACATATTAGGGATTATCAAATTGAGGTACCACCATGTATCACACAAAAATCTTCCAGAAATGATGGAATGTGAGTGTCCTGCAGATCCTTCTCATCAGCACTTTTGCTCACCTGCGTCTGCGCCAAGTTGGACTTCAACTTGGATACCTCCGAGGCGGAAACACTTCATCCCTCATCCTGGGAACTTGAAATTCAAGCCTCAAACATGCCCAAAACAAAATCAATTAGCCAAACTGAAACACCTTGGAATTTGTCTTGTTGTCCTTACAACAGCTTCTCTTGAATCTCCTCTTCAAAATAAAACACCCATTTCAATCTTTTACACTAACAAGTGAATCCCTTCCACCGGTGTCTTGGTGTGTTCGCGGTGCCTCCTCCTGAGCAAAGGACATCTGATCTTGAAGGGACTGTTGTAGCATTTCAAAGGCATGACGTGCCGATGCCTTGGAAGGTCTTAAAGGTCTGATTAACGATGGGGCCCCGGGCTGCTGGCTGCTTGATGTGCGTGTTGTTGTTAAGGGTTGAAATCATTGGGGACTTTTTGAAGGTCACAAATATGATGGATACACTCCCGTAAACTAGCATGGTCATGGGACATCCAACATGTTGGTGCTATTTACCAGGAAAGATGGGTGAGGATTTTCCATGGTGATGTTAGTTTACCGGAGGGTAATTCATCCGATTCATGATTTAGCCGTTGATATGCTTGAAAGACTTTCCAAACAAGTTGATAGGTATTTTTGCGTCAAGATCCTGAGATACACAATTCCAGATTTCAAGAAAGGCTCCAAATACCATCACCCACTATCAGCACCACCACCACCACCACCACCACCGCCATCATCATCATCATCATCATCATCATCATCATCATCATCATCATCATCATCATCATCACCAGCATCATCATCATCATCATCATCATCATCATCGTCATCATCACCAGCATCATCATCATCATCATCATCATCATCATCATCATCATCATCATCACCAGCAGCAGCAGCAGCAGCAGCATCAGCATCATCATCATCATCATCATCATCATCATCATCATCATCATCACAGCATCATCATCATCATCATCATCATCATCATCATCATCATCATCATCATCATCATCATCATCATCATCATCATCATCATCATCATCATGGTACACCATCTCCCTCCCATCTTTCATTTCAGCTCCCGGACCTCTTTGATTCTTAACTCTTTTAGCTCAGCATTGGCCTTATCTTGCATATCTTCCAACATCTCCACCTCGGCTGGGGTTTCACCCTATGGCTTGTCGGAACCAACCAACTAACCATGGCTTTCAGGGGAGAGTTGTTAAACTTTGCCGGGGTTTCTTTCATTTGGGTGGTTCCAAAAATAGGGGGGTTTCCCCCAAAATGGATGGTGAAAATAATGGGAAACCCTATTAAAATGGATGATGATTTTGGGGTTACCCCTATTTTTGAAAAAAACACCCAATTTGGTGTGTTGTACCTACTGAAACGGGATTTTCGCATGGAGTGTTTTTTCAGTGACCGGTTCGGTTCTTGGAAGTGAACGAATCTCAACTGTTGGAAAACATCAAATTGTTCACACAGCTGAGGTTTTTGTAGAGGGGTAACACAATGAAAAAGGAGATCTTGGGAACAATGATGAACGATGGTTGTGAAGCTTCAGGAACGATATTGTACCTGTTGTTCTGTTTTCATTTTCTGTCCAAGCTATCCAGAGTCAACCATCTACGAGTACAATTTTGGAAAATTGACCCAAGGTTTTTCAGACATTGTTTTTTATTCGGTGTTTTGATTGGGGGAAAACCTTCGGAAAAACTGACCCAGGCATGCGGGAAAATTCACAACGAAAAAAATCCGGCACAGCAAGTGGGATTTGTGGTTTTGCTTGCAGTGGAATGAACAAAAACTTACTGGAACTATTCGCTTGAGCGGGGTTTACGATGAACCAAGCTGAATTCAGCAAACCCTCGTGAAGTCGTTCCGTCTGAGCAACCCAACGATGCTGCCACTCTTGCCTTCGTAGACCGGTGCGCTCGGCGCAAGCTCTGAGGCCTTGCGCGCAACAAACGCAACAAAGGAGTTTCCCCCCTTTTTACGGCAGCCTGGAAGCGTAGAAGAAACACCAGTCCCAATCTACAGAATCCATTGTTTCGGAATGATTTTCCTGGAATCACCTTGAACATTTGTCGTTTGAAAAAGGATGTTTGATGAAATAACCGTTTCGCATTCCTCAAAGTTTGGCTCCAATTTTTCAGAACCATTTAGAAAACGGACGACCATCAGGTTTCAGTGAAAGCACTTTGTAGTTTTTCTTGGAGCACGGAGCACGGAAAGCTCAAGATAAAAACTCTTCTGGGTAACCGAATCATCAATAAAGAATGACTAGAAGCTGAAGCCTTTGTGATTTGGTGATTTCGGATGGGCATTTTGAGTGGAGTTGAAACATGAAAAAGGCTATACAGTAATGGCTGTAGATGCCATTCCCAGAAACAAAAAAGAAAAAGGATATGAAGTGCAGAATATGAGGACCCAATCATTGTTTCCCAAAGAAAAAAACACTCAAAAAATCGCCGGGGAGGTTGACAAATGGTAGAAGCAAGTGATGGATCTGCAAGTGGACCACACCCTCAACATGCTTTCTTCAAACTTTGAAGGCGAAGAGGGTTTTTGAGACGTGCCGAACCTCTTCAGAATTCTGCATGAAGGCCGTGAGACCTGCAACCATCCCGAGGGATGATCCAACAACATGAAAATAAATATATATATATATACAATATATATATATATATTGATATATAATATATATAATATATATTGATATATAGGTTCTTAAAAATTGAGGAACGAAATAACTGGGAAAAATCTCGAGCATATTTAACATAGATACCAAAAATGGCCCATATCTAAAAGGAGATACATTTTCCAAACCATCGTTTTGGGTATCCATGCTAGTTTTCAGGGGTGTAGATGGCTTTTACCTTTTCCCAGGGGTCTCTCTCTTGGCAGTTTAAAACTTGGTTTTTTGGGGTGTCGAACTTTGTAGAAAAGGCCACTTCCCCCCTCTCTCTAGTGATGCCTCCCAAACTATCTTTTCTAGCCACTTAATTGAAAAAAGGCTCCATAGAGTATCTCTAAAACGATCACCAGAGAACCCTGAAAAGATTGCAATTGCTTCTACACCCCTGCATACTATCATACCTCTACCCCCCACCCCGGATTTTTGTTTTAAAAAAAAAACGAGAGCAATTTGGAATCACACAAATTCCCCACTCATCCCAGCTGAGCTTTCCGGCCATCAGCATCAGCCTTAAAGGAGAAAAATCCCACCATTTCACAACTCAAAAAAAGCCAGACCTTTTTGTATCGACTTCGTCAATTCCATACACCTTTGTGGTGATTTTGTGTATCTTTTGGGGGAAATGGGATGTTTTAAGTTTTCGAATCAACTCCATGGTTTCAGGTGATTCCCTCCAAAACAAGGCCTATTTCAATCAAAACAAGGGTCATTTGGGTTCTAGGGGTGTATATATTTATCTATATTTTCCTGGGTCGTTGATCCTTAGGTCTCAATTTCTTCAAGTTGTCCTGCTGAACTTGTTGGAGGAAATCGCCCACCTGAAAGAACTATCAGTTGGAATGCTTCAAAAAAGACCATGCCGTTGTATCAAGTAAAGCTTCAAAAAGATGATTCATCCTTAAGGCCATTTGTATAAATTTGTGATCATGGGTCACTATTGTATCCTGGCAGTTCGCATCTCCAATTGTTTCTTCAGGGTTTCAATCATCCTACCCAAAATATCGGGATGCCTGGTCGCCTTGGTAAATGACATTCTGTCGCCATCAAAAGAGGTAAACTAAAAAAGAAGTTCACCATGACACATGATGAAGCCTCCCAAAATAAAAAGGAAGTGCATGAATCAAGATTCATCAACCCAATTGATGGGTATTCTCTGGTATTTGGTATCAAGGGGGATTTTTTTTCACAATGGCTTTTGTCTGCTTGCTTCTTGGTTAGCGGCTGCACCGATCATGGCGCTGGACACCATGGCATCAATGGCGGCCAGAACGTCTGGAACCTGGGGAAAATGAATTCCTTCCAAAGGTGGGAGATCTTGGGATGTTTCCTGATGCGGAATTTTGAGGAGTACCGTGTTACATCGGTCCATTGGATTCTTTCTATGTTTGGGTGGGAGATCTTCAAGGCTTGCGATTATTTTTTTTCATACTTCATGAAACTTGCAGAGATTTGTGTTGATGTTTAAAAAAAAACATGCTAGCTGAAAAGGTATCGCCCGAAGGAATTTTGACATCTCGGAGTCTTTTTTTGAGTTTCGAGTGACATCTGGATATTTCTACAGTCATTCACCAAGCTTAATCAGTCAAATGTTCGAGGTTTGCACTCAGGAATGAAGTAGTTGATTATTTCATCAGCAAACCACCAACCACAACAACTTTAGAGGTGTCCCCCCCTTGTTTACATCAACCTTTACATCACAAAAACTCGGGTGATGCAACCAAGGCATATCTAACTGTCTAACCAAGGTATATCCGGTAGCTTCGACACCATCTTTTGGGAGGGAGCAATCAGAGATTGCAGGCTTGGGATACAGAAAATTGCCACCACCCTGTTGATGGTTCAGAAATCCTGCGTTCACCAATTGAGGTTGCTAGTTTATCCCATTATTTACAAGGTTTCATATATATATATATATATATATATATATCCCATGTTGTTGGGATTTCTGAACCATCAACCGTATGAATACTCACAAAAAAGTTGTTTTGTTTGGTTTGAGGGATCCAAATGTTTGGATCCCTAAAACTTAGCAATGGCATTTTTCTAGTCTTGATGAATCAAAGGCATGCAAGAAAGACAAAACGCTGAATCCCATCTTTCCATTAAATGTTGCAAACGGTGATGATTCGGAGGAGGGTTTTCCATGATGGAATCCATCTCCCAAAAAAAATCCCACCGAATCCAATCCAAATCCCTGCCTTCTGCACTTGTAAGAGCGATGAGGATTGACCTTTGGCCGCCTGACAGGGTTGTGGAAATGGATGAAAAAAAAACCTCCTTCTTAACCCCGCAAGACATTCCTGGATTTGAAAATTCTGTGGTTCCTCATTTTTTCAGGTACCTAATATAGTCATTTGTAAAAAAGACTACCAAGTCCAACTAACACCCTGGGGAAAACAACTAACATCCTGAATAAAAAAGGGCGGAAAGGCAGGGATTTTGGCACCAAAACCCAAAACGTAGATCAAAAATTCTCAGAGATCTTCGTTAACAACCCAAGTTAGGAGCCACAATTTTGGAGGTGGCAAAACAAATGTTGAAAATGACATTTCTTGGGCGTTTTTTTGGGGAAAACCTGAACATGAAAGTTCAGTAACATGACTTGATCCATTCATTGTGAGACTCGGTTCCAAGCCCGGTTGCAATTGGGTTTCCTTAAGACTCTTCATACCTTGCAACCAGTTCCTGAATCACTGGTGAAATCATCCATTTTTTTCTGGTACCAAACTTTCACCTACCAACCAGCACCTTGTCCCTCCCACCTCCAGTTTTCCACCCAAAAAAATCTCAAAAATCCCCCAAAAAACAAACCTGCCTCACTCTCCAAGACTGCGACTGCTTTTTTCATGGACTCCATGGTATCCATGAGATTCTGGGGCACCACATGTTTACGGTGATCCATCCGAAAAGGTGGGCATAAAGTTGGCATCGAAAACAACCCTGCTGTGAACTCCTCCTAGACACTTTGGTGTTCCTAAAACAAATCTCGGGGTTCCATAAAGATTAAAGATCAAGCAATTCTGTTGGGACAATGGGAAGTCCCTTGTTTGTCGGCTTCCTCATGTGAATTTTCAAGCAGGGCAGTAGAAATTTATCCAGATCATGATCTATTGGGATATATCCCCAAATGGTGCAGAATTTTGTCAACCATATGCGGATCCCGGCTTCGCGAAATCAATCCGGCAAAAGAGAGGATTCCCCATCTACAAAGTTGCAAACATGAACAAAGTCTATAGTGTCAGAAACTAGTGGGATGTTGATATATTATATCATATCAGAGTCATATGTCATATGTCATATGTCATATTTCATGTCATGTGTCATGTATCATATCATATCATATCATATCATATCATATCATATAATATAATATGATATAATATAATACAATATAATATAATATGATATAATATAATATAATATGATATAATATCTTATCATATCATATCATATATCATGTCATGTCATCAAGTTGAGTTGGAAGAAAAAAACATCACTCTTGGCAGACCCCTCATTGCTTGGATGACCCATTGGACGATTTGAAATTTGAAACATCCCCCATTGGCTGGAGTGAAAAATAGCACCCCCACCATGGCAGTAAAGATTGTAAGTCCATGATTGTGTCCCACATATAAAACAAACAAATCACAAAAAAAGTAGAAAAAACATCATTCTAAGCCACTTTCGGGGTTGATGTATAGCAAACTCCCACTTTAAGAAATGGAAAACAAGAGACAATCTACCTCCGAGCTATCTAACTGATCATCACCACTGGTTGCCATTTGTTGTCCACATCTTCTTCCCTTTAGGGTTGCACCTGCTGAGCTGTGGAAAATTGAGCCTTCTCCTGCGGGGTGCTGGGAAAACATGGGCGCAGAAGGCACCAGGGTTGGACCTCTTTTGAGGGAAGGAAATGCTGCAAATGCCATGGAAGATGATGGATGGAAGTCTTGCCAGTAGACTAAGATGAGTGATGCATTATTTTCCGAGGAACTGGCATTTTCACTTATAATGATTCACTTGTACATTTACATTCTGGATATCTGGCTCATCTTCAGGACTTCTATATCTTCTTTAGACTTCCTCCAGAAACAGTAAAACAAACAACTTCCAATTCAAATATCAAACTACCGTCGTTCTCCCCGTTTGAAACGGCACAAGCTGTGGTGAAACTCCTTGCTGCGTAGGCTCTTGGAAGACTCGAGATTGGCCTCGTTGCTCTGGAGTCCGGAGAGGACTTCCTGGCGGGTTCAGATCCGGCTAACCACCTGGGATGTATAAAACCTGGTAAATAATGGGATATACTACAAACCTCAACTGGTGCAATATGTCTTCCATCAACAGTTTGAAATTCTGGTTGATTAAAACAGTGGATTTGGAACCTGATGGTTTTTTTTCCATTTCAAAGGTTCCATCGGTTCCATGGGAATCCCGTAATCATGATTATAAAAGGAAGGATTGTTTTGGATGGTGTATCAATGATATGGGTGTTTCCAAAAATAGGGGTAATTACCCCCAAATCATCCATTCTAATAGGGTTTTCCATTATAAACCATCCATTTTGGGGTACCCCTATTTTTGGAAACACCCACATGAGGTATCAAAAGCAATTGGATCATTCTTGGGCATCTGCACAGAGTTCCGGATGCTGCGTCCTGGATGCTGTCTTCCACAGTTTCAAGCTTCCCTTCGGCTTTGGAAATCCTGATGCTAAGCATTGCCAAACAATTTTGATCGTTCAAGGCAAGCAATGCTAGCTCCAGAAAACTGCAACAGCTCAGGAAACTCGAACTGACTCAAGACTTGTTGCTTCGGCTCAGATCCATAAGTCCATAAGTGAAGAAGACAATGGTAGGTATTAAAATAAGGTAAACTTAAAGATCCAAAGTCCTTCAAATAACACAAAAAAAACATACAAAACCACTAATTCCAGCAACCATGGATACATTGACCCCCAAAAAAAAGCAGGCCTTGCTTCCAACTCTTCTTTAGCATTCTTGTTGGTCTGGATCGAATAGCCTGCCAAGATTTCAGGGGAAATCACGTGTCAGCCCATTCCACCGGAAATGGTGTTGGAAACCAGAAGCCATCAGGTTGTTTGTCCCCTGCCACTGGAAGAGAAGATTCCTAAAAACTTGGAAATTCAGGTCACGGAAGAATTGGTCCTGTGTCTTTCCGGCAAATTATGTTTGCACACATAAATATATATATATATGCATGTGCATGGTATGTATTTGTACCTACATGAATGGTTGATTTTTATGTCAAATCTAGACAAATGTACCAGTCCCATGGATTGTGTGGGTATGTATACATACATACATACATACATACATACATACATACATACATACATACATACATACATACATACATACATCCATCCATCCATCCATCCATCCATCCATCCATCCATCCATCCATCCATCCATCCATCCATCCATCCATCCATCCATCCATCCATCCATCCATCCATCCATCCATCCATCCATCCATCCATCCATCCATCCATCCATCCATCCATCCATCCATCCATCCATCCATCCATCCATCCATCCATCCATCCATCCATCCATCCATCCATCCATCCATCCATCCATCCATCCATCCATCCATCCATCCATCCATCCATCCATCCATCCATCCATCCATCCATCCATCCATCCATCCATCCATCCATCCATCCATCCATCCATCCATCCATCCATCCATCCATCCATCCATCCATCCATCCATCCATCCATCCATCCATCCATCCATCCATCCATCCATCCATCCATCCATCCATCCATCCATCCATCCATCCATCCATCCATCCATCCATCCATCCATCCATCCATCCATCCATCCATCCATCCATCCATCCATCCATCCATCCATCCATCCATCCATCCATCCATCCATCCATCCATCCATCCATCCATCCATCCATCCATCCATCCATCCATCCATCCATCCATCCANATCATACATACATACATACATACATACATACATACATACATACATACATACATACATACATACAGTACATCGTTTTCCCAGCTAGAGCTTCCCAACCATCTGAAACGTGCATCATCCACATCCACCACATCGGTTTTTTGATGCGGTGTGTTGGCTTTTTTCCCACCATGGTCGGCCTAAATCACTGGCACGGCGTTCGCAATAGACCTCTTGTTCCTGGTCAAGATCAACGAAAACTGTTGCTGAAACCTGTGGTTTACACATGTCAAGCTCACATAACCTTACACCCCTTCAGTTTCCATTGTTAGATACGTCACCTCGCAATATTTCAATTTCAATTTTAGTCACCCTTGCAAAAAAAAAAACATGTTTCCTAGGTGTCTTTCAATCAAATTTCTATTCCTCTACTGTACAGGTGCATCTCTTTCCCAACCTTTCCTGCCTTCACTGCTTCTTCAGCCTCAACGGCTTCTTTCTTGACTTTGGCCTATAGGAATCATGGGAACTGCACATCTCAACGGTCGGTGAAACACAAGTTCCCCTTGGATTTTTTTTGGATATGACATCAGAATTATCATCTTAGGCCCCTTCATGATGTAAATTGTAAATTGTAAAGCGTCATATGATTTCCAGCATTTACCTGTCCAACAAAAATCCCAACAAAAAAAGATCTCAGGTCTTCTTGGCAAACTCGAATTTTCCACAGTTTCTGTGCCTGCATGTCGCCCAACAGCTCCAAGACCTGGTGAAATCACCAGGATTTTGGGGTTGTTGAAGTTTCAAACCATAAAAACCCTCTCCAAGTGAAACCATCAAACCATGATCATGTGGGATCCGATAGGCCAAAGAGAACGTGTTTCTTAAACGCAACGAGAAGTTGGAATCCAAAATACCTCTCTTAAACATGTCTATGTGCACTCTATATAGAGAGAGAGGCAATTTTCGTAAGGATTCCCGAAGGCACATTCAGCCCCTTTGCGCTAATTTCAGCAACGTATCTGGGGTTTTCACAAAATATGTACAGTCACCAAGCTGAATAAAGGCAAACTTTGGTGTGGTCATAGGTCATTGTAGTTTGCCCAGACCCTATGGACGAGCTGAGGCACATGAAACCTTGAGGAAAAACAGTATGAACTCTTGGGATAAAGAGTTACAAGTGAGACACAAAAAATATATTTAAAAAAAAACGGCCTTACTTTCAATTCTTGTACTGGTTGTTTAAAAAGATCCTTATGTCATGGTGAATCATAATCCCCACATAACTGGGTCGTTTTTCATCCCCTAAAAAACCTCTGCAGTCAAAATCGGAGCATACACTTCCAAGACATGTTTCGTCTTGAGGATTAAGATCCAATCAATTTCGCCAAGCTGGAAATACCTGAGCCACGAAAAAAACCCTTATTACTTTCCATTATACTGGTTGGTTAATAGGGATCCTTATAATGGTTTCTTATAATCCCTATATACCTGGGTAGTATAATCCCCTATATAACCCAACCAACCAGGGTTTTTGTTCATTGCTCACCTGAAAGGATAGGGGAATTCCCTCTATCTGTCTGTATGTCTGTCCGTCTTGAATAAACGTCGATGGATGGATATATGATATATGTATGTAAGGGGTATGGGTACAAAGATACTGTTGATGAAAGAAATCCTGCACCACCTGGGATGTATAAAACCCTTTTAGATAACATGAGATTTACCATATCAACTGGTTAGTCGGATTTTTTTCCATCAACAGTATCACATCATATATAACCACATAAAGACATTTCATTTTTTTCCGGAATGAAGGGGGAACCCCTCAAATCACTCGTTTCCCCAATAGGCGTTTTTTTCGTCTGGGTTGGAGCCTTAGAAATGGGACTTGAAGTTGCTGAAAGCAACAAGGTCCATGAGAAGATCAGTCGTAAAGTCTGCACCTCGGTCGAAGACGACGTTTCGGTTTCGTTTTGGTGGTGTTTTTTTTGTTGGATACCCCGTGGATTGTCAAAAAACAAGGGGAAGTTGAAGGGACCCAAAAAAAACACGAAAAGATGACACATGTTCACTTCTACATAATAACATGTGGTCAAATGAACGCATTTTGTCCACAGGGAAAACACAATTGATACAAGGTTGCAAAAGTTAGAAGTTTCAAAAATCGTGAACTTGTGCTTTGACCAACCCTTAGGACCCGACGTACGAATCAGTGCAGAAAATAACTTGATTTCAGGTTGTTCTTTCATTTCGAAACGCCCACCACAAACCTGTCAACCAAACAACAACAACAACAACAACAACAACAACAACAACAACAACAACAACAACAACAACAACCACAACCACAACCACAACAACAACAACAACAACAACACAACGACAACGACAACGACAACGACAACGACAACGACAACGACAACGACAACGACAACGACAACAACGAACGAACAACAACAACAACAACAACAACAACAACAACCACAA
>DF240737.1:61385-104603 GCA_000507305.1 Breviolum minutum Mf 1.05b.01
TACAACTAACAACAACAACTAACAACGTACTAACGAACAACACAACGACTAACGACTAACGACTAACGACAACGACAACGACAACGACAACGACAACAACACGACAACAACAACAACAACAACAACAACAACAACAACAACAACAACAACAACAACAACAACAACAACAACAACAACAACAACAACCACAACCACAACGACAACGACAACGACAACGACAACAACAACAACAACAACAACAACAAGAAGAAGCTGGGGCCAGGACCATTCTGTCAATCTTTGTGGCAAAAAGTGCAGCTGTTCTTCAGCTACGTTGGCCTAGTGTTGGGCATTACGAAAACCAATTTCCTGACAAAGCTGGCCAGTAGGCACTTGGTTGAAAGGGAATAGAAATGTAGAACCCTTGATACGGTTGATGGAAGAAATCCTGCACCAGTTGATGTGGTAGCTCCCATCATTTACAAGGCTTTATACATCCCAGGTGGTGCAGGATTTCTTTCATCCACAGTGTAGATACAGTACATGTCTTGTTCAAAAAGGTTGGTATCCACAGTTTCTTGAAAAAGATGAAGACTATCCATGAAAAAAACATCCATTCTGGTGACATATATATATATATCATATATATATATACATCCCTAATTACCTAGCCCCAAAAACATCTTGATGAACCAGCACCAACAGTCCCCAAGCAATCCAAAACAAAAAATCCACTGAGGATGCTGCCAGAGGTCTAGGTGTAACAGGGTAGCCCTCCTAGCAGAACTACCTGTTTGAGCCTGAAACCCTCCAGGAAGTGGAGGTGGCAAGCGTTGGCTGGAATCATTGTAGGCAAATTCTATGAAGAGAATACACCATGACACATACATATAGATATATATATATACATATATGTAAACAAATGGTTGACTTACAGGGTTTGAGTGACATATGTTCCTTGTTCTAGTTTGATTAGGATATCTTCTGAAAGACTTTACACTCTATATAAAATATAAACGAAAAAAATCTTTGAGACCAAATCCTCATCCGGCGGGCAGCCCTTTGAGCCGTTGAGATCTTGAGATCACGACAGGTCCAAGCTAAGATATGAGACAGGTCCTCATCCCACATGGTCCCTACACCCCTCGTGAAACACAGTGGATCTGGGAACGAAAATGTCCAAAAACAACACCGTGGGCCCACAACCCTTTGGTTTTTTGGGGGGAGAATGTCTCACACTACCTTTCATCAGCTGAACTCAAACAACTCTCAACTCCCAGCATAGTTTAGCTCTCTCCATGGTTTTTAACACAAAGACTGAGTTCCCTTAGCTTATCTCCCTTTACCATGTGCTAAGGGAAACTCAGTATATAGATTCATTGCTTCATCGCTCCCTCAGCGCTAGGCGGACCCAATAAAAACTCCCTCCAACAAAAATCTACAATGTCCCAAACTTCTTACAAGTCTGTTCTCTTCAAAAAAATCAAAGTATGGAATAGTACTGAAACAAATCCAATGTTCCAACGAATTTGCCCATGGATTCTATGGATGAAAATCGCAACAAACCCTCCATCCACGAATCTCCTCAAAGCGCGTGAGCGTTCGTGCCAGCGAGTGCAAAGGCCTGACGCAATCTGTGGGAGGTGGCGGTTTGACAAAAGAGAAACCCACCTCCCACAACGATCAACTGGGGATTCCCACGAGCCCTCAGATGCCTGAAGATTGGGATGAAATGGAAAGCTGACCCAATGTGAAGGTCACTTCCCACATTCTCCGCATCATCATCATCATCATCCGCATCATCATCATCCGCATCATCATCATCATCATCATCATCATCATCATCATCATCATCATCATCATCATCATCATCATCATCATCATCATCATCATCATCATCATCATCATCATCATCAATTCGTCGTCCGTGCAATCCAGTAGTACAAGCCAAGCTTCAATTGTACCAGAAAAACCCATAACAAAAGCATCGGAGAAATCACAACAAATCGATGTCTGAATATTTTCATCTCGTCCAGAGGGTTGTCCGATTCGAGTCGGAAACAAAAACATTTCGTCGTGTTTGGACCCCAAAAACATAGCTAAAACACCAAACCTCAGGAGGTATTTGGAAGACTAGGGCTGTTCTCAAAAGAAACATCTCTCACCAGAAAAATCGTGGACTCGAACACCCACCGTCACTGGTCGGTTTTTCGCCAAGGTACGTAAAGCAAGTTCAACAAATAATACGTTGGTCGCCCAGGACCTTGGGGGGCGCGTCCATCGTTTTTGTTGGAATTCTGCGGATTTTTGTTGGTTGTCTTTATCTTTTAACGGCACAAAACAATAAACGGGGGGGCTACCAATTTCAAGTTCCATCCCAAACTACCCTCCCTGAAACTAACAGCTCGCACCTGAAAGTGGGCCTTCCCAAAAGCCAACTAGTCTTCCAACCATCCATTTTCAGGAGATATGTTAGTTTCAGGGAGGGTAACAACCCAAACCTTTGGAAAAATTTAGATCCAAGCACTTGGATGACTGGAAAATTGATGCTGCGGGACTGGAAACGCTCCCTCCCCGTGTCTGGCCCGTCATATCATACCATTCAAAACTCAAAAGGGAGGTTCTACCGGTACATGAAGTCGTTTTTGAATGGTATGATATGACGGGCCATGTCAGGATTGCCGAATCTTTTTTGGAGTGACACATGAAATCATTTTTGAATGAAATGCTTCCAAACATCAATCAAAAAGTTCCTCGAGATGAATTCATGCCAAAAAAAAGCACGAAATTTGAAGCAACATGGTGCCAACGGTTCATAGTTTTTGTCAAACCCTGACTATCTGGTGACGATCGGCATCGGAAAATCAACTTCAACTACCCATTCTCCCAAAGGTAAATCATCTACAAGTGATGGATGTTCATGGATGTCATAACCATAAAACAAGGCTTCCTGGATATTAACTAGATTGGTTCCATCTATCATATCAGGATGTCATCCAACCGATCTTGCAGACAAACGTCATGCCTCGGCGCTGAAAATTGGATGCATACCAAAAGCTGAGCCCATGACAATGCAATGCCACTGTGGCTTGCCAACCACGAGTCCTGAAAAAGGGGAGATGTTTGAGCCCTGCGTTTTTTTCCCCTACCCAAAAATCACCTCAGTGGGAAGTAGATTACAATAACGCCATATGAAATCATCAACTTGCAACATGTTTTCGGGGGGTCCGAAAAATAATTGAATCAAAACAGATGTACCTCTGTTTTATCCGATTTCTGGGGAAACTCCTCAAATAACTGTTACCATCCCTTTTTCAATTCAAGCAAAACCTGGGAAATTCTCCCCCCCACACTTAACAAAAGGTATTGTATACTGTAACCCCAAAGAGTTTCTCTCCTGCTTCAAAAAAAAATAGGAGAAAATCCATCATCCTGTTGATGGAAACAAATCCTGCACCAGTTGATAGGTAGTTTATCCCACTATTTATATACATGGTTTTATACATCCAAGGTGGTGCAGGATTTCAGCCATCAACAGTCGTAGAGCAAACCCCCAGCAACTTTGGTGAGTTCCAAACTTCTTCCGACTGTTTTTTGTATCGGAGAGCTGGGCGGAAAAACAAAAATCATCCATCTTCAACTGGGATGACGATTCCAAGCACCACTGGGATGACGATCTCTAGAAGCCTGGCAAATAAGTCAAACACCGGTAAATATGTATACTCGTCATTTTAAAAAAGACTAGGTGTAGGAAAGGTAGAATAGAATCATAGTAATCATGTCAATAATATTCTTGCTTCAATTGGGTTAATTGGATTACTGTAAATAAACCTACATATCAACTGGGTCTTGAATTGGACCGAATGGAGCCACTCCCGTTTAAAAAGCCATCTTTTGATAATCCACATTGACATGTCACAAAGAGGTTGTGATAATAGCACATTCGCTTCTAGATGATCATTCCTAAAAAAAACAACAAATTATCTCTACTTCAAAGATCAATTTCTTCATCTTCATCACTTTGGTACAATCGAATTTGATTCCCAGCCCCCTAGGTTTTCCTATCATTACCTTACATGGCTACCTCGCATCGTTTATCGCCCACAAAAAGCTCCTTGTTGGAACCACTGATGCGCTCTTCACAAGTCGCACCTTCAAATGAGCTGGAAAATCCACCAGCCCAATGAGTCGATGTATGTCCTATTGAAAATGGGGATTGTCCAGGCAGTCATATTAGTTTTCAGGGATGTAAGTGGATTGTTTTTCACCATGTTGCTTCCATATGTTGGGCCAACCCTTCCCAGTTTCATAATCAGAAAAAATGAAGATTTAGGTTCGGATTCTCGAACCTAAAATGTAAAAGTTCCGGGTTGTACACAATAAAGTATATCTCAATGGCCCTAATTATAAGTGGAATCTGATTTGATATGCTCCCCCTTCCAGTAACACTGGCAAGTGAAGCTTTAGTTTAGGATCTACTAAAAAAACTTCTCGGGTGCCTTTAACCCCGAGTGATATATAATCAAATCTGGTTCCTCATCATTTGCAACTGATCCAACAGAACACCCTCAGTAACATTCGAAGCAAAACGACTTAGAATGGATAAACATCTATACCACATGTTCTTTTTCGCGGTCTGTGGGATTTTCAGGTCATTTTGGTCAGTACTACCTTTCTGGACCTCAGTTTTTGACGCATAGGTACAGTAATTATCAAGTTGAAAAAGCAAGCAAAACATCGCACAAAATCAAAGACAGAATCAGCAATGAATACAAAAATGGGAAAGGATATGCAAAACTCATCAAATCCCCTCCAAACAAAAGCTCAGTTCATTCGGCCCAATTTTCCAGGCACAACACCCAAAAAGATTTCAGGAAATGGTGTTTTTGCCTGAGTTGTCTCACCTGCTTTAGACCGCATCTTAAGCCAAAAGTCGGGCCCTAGCTTTGAAACCCGACGAAAACCCCATGTCAGCCTCCACGAAATGCTGGGGAGTTCCAGATTCCTCTTCTTCCTCTTTCTGCTCATTCAACTGCCAGATCCCACGGTGTGGCAACCCAAACGGCGTTAAAGCCAATAGAAAACGGCCCGTAGAAAAGGGAAAATGAACGACTGAATTGTTCATAGCTTTGGAAAACTTAGATCTAAAGTTAGGCATCAATCAATCATAAATCACAAAATGATGCAAAAATGCAAAAAAAAAACATGTGTTTTTTTATCAGTTTTATGTTGATTCCAACTTCAAGCACATCCCTCCCAAGGACGCTTCAACACTACCTTTGCCTTGTATCCATGAATCACCCGATGTGGCCATGCATTCGTCCTTAAGGCTCCAATCTGCTTGTCACCAAGAAAAATTGGTGAAGATTGAAAACACATATGTATACATATTGGGTGTTTCCTTAAATGGTCATTTCTAGTAGGAAAACCCCATGGTTGTTGGGTACCACCCTTTTAGGAAACCCCCATATATACACGAATGTCCTTAGGAGCTCCCAACTTCTTATGCTTCTAGACGTTTCTTACACATCACACGCATGCCTAAAGTTTTCAGAAGAGTGGAAGAATTCAAGTGACACAAGTTATAAATAAAGAAGTCTTCACGAACGAATTTACCAACTGCATATATTTTTAAGTAAGGCTTTCCCATCATCCAAAAGGAGGAAGCATTTGTTTGTTGAACGGGACCAACAATCATCTCACTTCGTCCCCTGAAAAAATCTCCTAGAGCACGCTGAGGTCAAGACTGATAGAAGCGGTAGGATTTTAACAAGGCTTCTGGAAGCAATCCCTGCATGGCTGCAATCATTTGACTATTTGGGTGTTTCCAAAAATAATGGTACCCCAAAATCATCCATTCTAATAGGGTTTTCCATTATAAACCATCCTTTTTGGGGTGCCCCTATTTTTGGAAACATCCATTTGACTCTTTTGCAGCTGAGATGTCTTTCCCAGGTAACATCCCTCCCTCCACTTTTTTCTGTCAAGGAAAAAAATGCACTTCGGAGGTCCCTGGGCAAAAAAAAATGTCTTTAGATGGCCTAAGTTCTTTCTAAGACCGATTTTGCCCAGAATAATGCAGGCTGTTTGGTCCACTGATCATTTGAACAAACACTCTATTTTCCACAAAAAGAATACTGCAGTTCCATGTCTGGTGTGTGACCTCCAGCACTCGTTGCGGCAGATATTGCCTTAGACAAGTCTGGAGGGTGATTTCCTTCCAAGCTGTTGCAGCATTACACTGAGAGCCCCCAACTCCCCTTCGCGTTGTGCACGCTCCCAGACCGTTCGTTCGCCTTGGCGACCCCCCAAAAAATTCTGAAAAAAGGACCAACAGTTAGGGTCTCCCAATATAATGTCTTTGTAACTACTAGACAAAATTAAGGTCTTCCTGGCCTTCATCATCTTCTTCCTCACTGACATCTCCTGCAAGAATCGCAGAAGCAGCTTGGATAGAACGCGGATCTTTCAACTTAAAATGCTGGCACTTCTAGTGGCAAATTCATCCACCACATCTAAACTTCAAAACGAAGACGTGCAACATGGTGTCTTCAGTACATTGATAAGTATCAAGCATCTTACGGCACGGCAGCTGATCAAAATCGAAGGCTCTCTCTCAAACATGAATCAATCCCATCAACCACCAATTCATCAAAGAAGTAGTGCCCATGGCTATCCAGGTCTGTTTTTTTTTTCACAAGGGGACTGGAGGTTTCCTAACCCTGTCTGATATTCCTTGTTCATGGTAGAATTGAATCATCCTTCCTTTTAGCTAAGAAATTCCCCTAAACTTCCCAAAAAGAGAAGTTGAAACCACCTGCAAAACAGTATTTATAGTTGCTTGCAATTTCTGTTGACTTTATATTCCTCAAAGCCAGCTGTCCAGGCTGTCCAGTTGCCTTTTGTTTAATTCCTGTATACAAACGCCATGGGTGGTTGTTCCTTTGCTCCACATAGTTTGCTGCAACGTCCCCCCCCCAAAAAAAAGCACTGGCTTTGCCTTCAAAATGTCTCACCAAAAAGCAAAGATGAAACCATCTTACTGGTTCCACCCCCCATCTTACTGGCTTCCCCCCCTTTTTGCCAATAAAAAGGTGGATAAAAAATCCATCAGAAACCCATCCTGACCTCCCTTTGCAACAAACAAAAAATCTCCCCAATAAATTTTAAGGTTGCATCGTGCCATCCACCCTCATCATCCCATCATCCCATCATCGCTCCATCTGACCATTGCTCTTCATCATCCAATGGTTCACGACCCTCAGGTCCAGTGCCTTTCTCCGGAGGCCGACCTCATGTCATGTTGCCGGTTAAAAGCGTTGGGTTAAAATGGTTGGTTGAAGGTGGTCTTGTGTACCAAAAAACAAATGCAAAACGAAAAAATGGATTCGAAAAAATCCCAACCTTCCCAACCTTCAAATATGGAAAGCTTTTTTGATTTTATTGGGTTTTTTAAACCCATACTTATGGTGTTCATTACCATCCCCTACCATGGAGATGAGTGAGTTTAAGCCTAGCACATATATGCCTATGGATCAATCGCTTGAGTGCCAAAGAACCTCAGACTTGTATCCAGCCAGTGGGGAGATCTAAGCATTTTGAGCCATGCCCCAACAGCCAAATTTGGAACATTCCCTAAGAATTCTACATCCCGTTCGCCTTCCAAAAACAACATCCACAAACATCCAAATGTCCATGTGTAACCACCCTATAATCATGCCCTGCATTTTGTTGGTTGGTTGATGACCAATCCAATCTCCTATACCAACTCAGTTTCTTAAATGGGTGTTTCCGAAAATAGTGGTACCTCCAAATCATCGATTTTAATAGGGTTTTCCCTTATAAACCATCCATTTTGAGGTACCACTATTTTTGGAAACATCCAAATCGTGAAAGGGTTTTAAGATCCCAACGAACCAGAGTTCTTGAAAGCACCACGCTGGCAGGAAAGTTCTTTGGCTCAGTCTCTGGCTTGCCTGCCTTTGAAAAAAACGAGTGAAGCTAGGGAAGATAGGGAGAGGCAGGGGTGACAATTTTACCAGAAGAGGCGGAGCAGACCTAGGTTGAAATTTTTGGGAGGTCTCCAATCATTTTGAGTCACATCCACGTTTAAAAGGAGGTCGATGAGGGGAAAATTATACAAGGATTCGATGATACAAAGGTTTATGTCAGGTCTTGCAATGATTTGTTACAAAAAATCACCTGCTGCCAGCTTGTAGCAGGGGAAGTTTTCCGTTCCATGATCTGACGTTCACTGTCAGCTAACAAGTTGCCATTCGTGCACGTTCGGTGCAGGATCCCAAATACCAACCAGACCACCGACCGCCCCGGGCCCCGCACCTGGTGACGTCCCCATTCCGGCCATGGCGAGGGTCGATTTTGGAAAGCAGGCTGCAAGCCTTGCGTTTTTATCCAAGAAGGGAAATTGCTCCCTTCCAAAGTCTGCAGGATACCCTTCCTCCAACATCCTCCAACAACCATGCTGCAGCGTAAAAATTAAAAAATCCCCTCCCAACACATTTCTTTCCTTTCTAGGATTCTAGGAGCACACAGGTCCATCATCTTTTGATTTGAACCATTGGAGCACGGGAAAGGTCCGTTCAGGTGGCATACATTTAGTGAATCAAGGCATCCGCGGCCTGAGAGCGCATACTTGCAATTCGTGGTGTACTCCAAGCGGCGGTAACCTAAAGGTTCCACCACCCATTCCCCCTCACCGGCCAGCAATCTGTACCCGCGGTGGCCCTCTTGACCAATCGGCTAACTTCAAGTGGGGAGACATGACCATGATTTACTTGAAACATGGGAGGTAAGCTGATTTTCCAAACCATGGTTCTTAGAAGAGTCGTTCCCCAAAAACACTGTGTTCATGGTTTTCATGGTTTCCTCTAATGCTTTCAACCTCTCACTGAACCATTCAATCCCCTAAAGAATCATGGATCCCTGAAACCATGCTGGGAAGAATTCCGAAGAATGTGTTCAATCCTCTCACTTTCAACTTGTCCTTTCAACTTTCTGGAGTTCGACCTCTCAAGTCAAGTTTGGCATCCGCCATCTCTCTTTGGAAAACATCACACCTTCAACTCCTTCAACCTCTCAGCTACTGTAATGGTTTCGGTTGGTGGTTTGGGGCCCAATGGTTTCCTGGGATCCACTTATTACAAGGATTGTTACTTTATCCGCAAACCACCGGGCCCCAAACCACCAAGTACCCTCCAGGGAACTCTAATCCACCTGGACAAAATGAAAATCGTGGACGCAAAAGTGCCTTTAAAAGGGGATATGTTAGTTCCCAGGAGGGGTTGTCATCATTAGCTGAACCTCTTCCAAACAAAAGAAACAGCACACACACCCTTGGGAGCACAGCATTGCCCTCCATAATTCAGGATGCCATAGATGTGAACCACTCGAAGTTCCTGGAATCCACAGAACTCACCACAAGAAACTCGATGGTTCAGAAATCCCATCGCCAACCACCGTTTGGATGGTGCTAAGACCCTGTAAATAATGGGATAAACTACCAACCTCAACTGGTGAACGCAAGGATTTCTGAACCTTCACCGGTATTGGAATCTTAATTTCTGATCCTTAGAGTCACAAAATAAGGTTTCACTCTGTCACTCCTTTGTTTACTCTTTTATATACTCCTTTAATATACTTCTTTGCACTTCCGAATTGAAACAACTTTCAATGTTTAATTCTTTAGATAGTTCTATTATAAAGTTTGATTCTAAATCTAGATAGTTTTAGATTCCAACCACAAAACGCGTCTTGGAGAACAAAATTTTCACACAGGATCGCTTCATTTTCAACCCAACAAAATCAGCCAAAGGCACCCGAAAGACCAAGACTTCCTTCCAGACTCGCCCACGAATCCTGCCACAAAAACGGGGGTGGGGTGGGCTACAAGCTGGACACCACCATCTTCTCCCCCATGTAGATGATTTGGAGCACCCATGAAAAAGGGAAAAATTGACGTAAGCATGGTTGTATCTACCACTGGGATGCTATTCAAAAAACAAATGGAGGCGTTCCGGGTGAAAAAGGACGGCAACTGTGGGAAAAAACTGTGACTTGGGGCCTTGGGGCAGAATATTGACATTCTGCTTAGATCTAGAACCCTTATATAATGTCATTAAACACGAACAGAGAAATGAATATAAACGAAGCACTCACTAAGGAAATAAATTAATAAATAAATAAATGCATGAACGAATCAATTCATAAGTAGAAACATATTATGGATAATAAAATCCTTAATAGATATGAAACAGAAGACGTGCACAAACACAAATCAAAAACGAACGCTGCACAGTTTTTGTTGTTTTTTGTTTGCATTCAAAAACTTCCACCACGGCCTGGGGTGCACTCCGGTAAGTACTGCCACTGCCTGATCCCATCAGCGGAACGCTGCAGAAACAAACAAAGCTAGTTGTAGATTTAAATGAGGATCAGTCATACCTGCATCTTCTAGATACAAGTATGTAAAATGTGTGCCTTTTTGCCAAAAAAAAACTACCAATACCTACCAAAAGGTCAGGAATTTCACATATCCAGGTGTGAAACATCATCAAAAAACATCAAACCCTTCCAACAAAAATTCGATGTTGAAAAAAAAAGATACACTTTTTAGCAAAAATTTCAAGAAATTACATCTGATTTTTTTCGATGGAAACTTTTGCAATGACAAATCTCATCTTGACTGCTTCTCTCAGCCGCTGGCAGCTCCATCAGGAATTTCTTCTTGAAGAAAAAATAGAATGTCCTCCAACAGACGGACCACCGAAAGACCATCCCCACCACAACCCCGAAAAAATCCGTGTGTGTACCGAAACATGTTTTTTTGTCGGATCCAGGGCTGCTTATTGCGTTTGAAGACTGGGGGGGTTAAATTGGAGACAATGGAAAAAAACACTCACCTTCACCTTTGTGGGGGAGTCATAGGGTCATACCCGTCATACCCCCCCCAAGGGTCGAGTCGGACTCCTGCGGCACCACCGGCTGTGCGAAGAATTGGCGCCGCACGGGCCTTGGGTTACAACCATCATCCAATACCACTGGCACCTTCCCAAGTCTGCTTGTTTTTTTGAACCCTGAGATTACTGATTAATGAAAAAAAAAAAAACGCGGTTGTTTCTTTCTTAGGGACATGCTTTTTTTGGCATACTTTCGGGGCAAAATACTTGAAATCTTCAAGACCTTCCACTTGTTTTCGTATTGTGCTGCCTTGAGCTTTTTGATACTTACAATCTGGTTACAATATAGAATACAAGTGTTTGGCATATGTAAAAATATTTCCCCAAATGGTGATCTAACACACTAGGAAGTACTACGTACTACGTGAAGAAAAGCGTCTTACAGTCACCTGCTATGCCAAGCAACTCAAAGAGTTCAGCAATGAAGCCCTCCGAGGCATCCAAATCCTACAGGGGAAATGCTATAACCCAAACTTGCCTTTGAAAGCAACCACGGGAAAAAAATCAGCTACACTCCCTGAAAAAAAACATAGAACCCAAAAATGGATAGTTGGAATGCTAGTTCCTTTTTTGAAGTACAGTAGCTACAGTCCATGAGAATCCCAAGAAACGCCTTCAAAATCACATAGGGTAACCGGTAACCCCATTCAGGGGTTGTTGATTTGAACGAATGGGATTTGCAATCCACTTGCACCCTATGCCGCAGAGGTGAAGGCATTGTTTAAGCGTGCCAAAAACCGGAAAAATGCACTTCATACACCGGGTTGAAAATGGGAATGGTGCCTTTCCCTGTTTGTCTGCACTTGAATTCGAGCTGCCCCGAATGTCATTGGGACATCTCACTATGCCTTGGCAAAACAGAAACCACTTAAACCGTTAAACCGTCTCCTCAACATCATAAATCCGGTCTGCATCTGTCAAGACAGGAAGCGCCTCGGCTGGGTTTTTTTGACATCGGAAATACATCATGGAAGACTTCTATAAATCTGGAATTGGACGGATCCAAACTGCAAAAGTATAGGGACTGAGTATCAATTGTATGACCAGGGGTGAGTCGAAATGACCCATCCAAGTATTTTGCCTCAATATTTCTCTATATGATTTATCTGCAGGGAGCCCATGTTCTCCTTTCTGATGGGCGGGGCTCTGCTAAATGTACGCTCCAAGTCAGTGCAGGTGGATGAATAACACCTGATTCAACCTGCACTAGGGGGGAAAATAAATGGGACTGAGGCAGTCCATTTCACTGAAGGAGTAAATCATCATCAATGGCCGTGAGATTAGGAAGAAATTCCTCATAATTCCAGCACTGTTATCTACTGTAAGTCAAAAAATAAAACCCACTTCTGGAGGTGAATCATTCCAAAATATAATTCCAGGAATCATCCAAAAGACATAGAAAACTCCCCCCCCATTTTTTTTCAAAACCTTCCGGATGTGGTGTCCAATATCACTCCCCCAAAACCTTCCCCCAAAAACTTGGAGCCATACATTGCTGGGACGTTCTGTCCAGTGGAGTGTCCTCAACTCATCAAACCCCCTGTGGGATCAATGGTCAGAAGGTAAGGCTTCAGGGTGAAAATAATGTCATAATTGCCAACCCAAACAATGGGAAATTCCTCAAATTTACCATACATGTGTATTGTATGATACCTCCAAAATGGGTAATTTAATCTTGGTGGTGGTTTTTCACCAAACCATCTGAAAAATATGTTTGTCGTCAAAATGGGTGAAAGTCTTCCCCAAGTTTCGGGGTGAAAATTCCAAAAAAATATTTGAGTTGCCACCACCTAGCAATTTCTCTCACATCTCACAACCAAATAACTTTAAACGAATCTATTTATATAATGCTAAAATGTTAATCATTTTAAGCTTTTTTCACCTCACTTGAATCTTTTTCCCTCCTTTGGCCGTGGCAAAATGTATGTTTTCTGGGTCGTTTTTTTTCCCTTTTCCTTTTCGGTTCCCAAAAGTTTACCTTTTCCGAAAAGGCGTCCTGAATGGAAAAGAAAGCAGCTCCCGAACCTTCACCAGATCCGTCGAAAGCAAGGCTGCACCTTTGGCACAGCCAGCTTTCGTTGGGGATGGTTCAACGAAACCCGACGGAACAAAACCAACGTGCAAATATGGGGGGGGGTTCCCCTCCAAGTTAGTGGTTTCAACCAAGCCATTTGGAAAAATATGACTGTAGTCAAATTGGATCCTTTCCCCAAGTTGGTGGGTTGAATGAGGCCATATTAAGGGACAAGCCGATGGCTGAATAACCCTTTAATAGGCTCTCATTTCTGGTGGGGGGGGTTTTGATGGGGACATGATCAAAACATACACTCCCGGAGTTTTACAGGGGGAAACCAAATGAGGGTGCTATTTTCAGGTGAACCATATTATACTTTGGGAGGGTCAAAGAATGCCACAACCACAACAACAACAACAACAACAACAACAAAAACAAAAACAGGGGAAACTTTTAGGTAAACACAGTAACAAAGTACAAACATGTCGTTTTTTCATGGTGCCTTCTTTCACAGGCCAAGTTTCAGTGTGGGAGAAATTTATCATTGGATCAAGCTGTCTTGGGGGACCTTGACAAGCTCATGGATGTCCTGATGATAGAAATCCATACCTTTTGCAATGGCTCATGTGTGTCTACTACACCCCGGAAAATTAACGGCCGGAACCCAAAAAATCACCCAATTTGAAAAGGAAAAGAGATGTTCCAAACCATCGTTTTTTTCCGGGTTCCATGTTCATCTGCCAGGGTGTAATTGCGTGTATGTGAAAAAATAACCCATGGTTTATGGATGTGTTAGGTTGCTGCTTTACTATTTTTGGAATTCCTTGAGAAAAGGACTCCTACCATATAAACCATGCCCAAAAACATAGTGAACTACCAGCCTAAACCACCGATCAATCAGTGCTTGTATATGCTTCCGCTATTAACGTCATGCTCACAGTCAACTTCCACCTTTCCAGCTACCCAAACAACAAACACTTCTCAGTTTCCCATCGTTTCCGTTCAACAAGGCTTTACCCCTCTGAAATCCCATATCAGGCCGTCATCTTAGAAGGTTCCCTCAGTGGTTGAACCAACCCATTTAAGCAAAAAATTAGAATCTTCGTCATGAATGGGTGGTTTTCCAATCTTCCCCCCAAGTTGAGGTGCAGGGTATGTAAATGAATTTCAACAAAAATCTTTTGAAACCACCAGCAGCAAATCAATGAGTACACCCTGGAAGATTAAGCACTGGAACCTACAAAATCATCCCATTTAGAACGGAATATCATCTTCCATCCACCTCCATGATTATGTATGTTTCAGCCCGTTTTTCTCTTCATTCAGGGGTGAGTAACCACCCACCATCCCACCATCCCACCATCCAAAATCCACCATCCAAATCCTGTAAGACTCGGCTTCCTGGCATTGCACCGTTTTGGCCTCACGTCCACGCAGCCGTAGGATGTCACGAAAATCCGAATGACCCGAGGTTTCTTCCTCCAAAGGAGTGACCTCAGTGGACCATTTGGTTTCATTGGGTGAGTTTTACCATCAAAAAAGTCGAGGTTCAGAAGGAGAATTCCATGACCTTTGCTACTGTTGATGATTCAGAAAAAAAAGATGATAAACCACTTGAGGTTTGCTAGAAAACCTCATGATCCGATTATGAGATTGTGACTTTTACCTTGGGTTGTCCCCCTGCCCAGTAACAGTCACCATTACAACAAAAAAAAACATTGTTAGTAGGGAATCCCTATAAATAAACCTTCATTTGCCGCTGTTACTTCTGAGGGGGGACAACCCAACTTATACTAACAGATTGTTTTGGGTTTCACTGGGTGTTTCACCCATGGCCCCCTTTTTTCATCTCCTCGGAAACCAAGACACGTAGCGTCCTCGAACGGTGACTTGTAAAAGCTGCACGTTTAGCTCCACCCACGTGGCGCCCGACTTGTCCTGGCTGGCTCCACAAAGCCCCAAACCCATTGGGGTCTCCTTACCATTGGGCCCCCCCAAGGTCCCTACATGTTTAGAGGTTGTTTATGGTAAATAACCTGGGGTTTTGGTTTTTAGGTGGCCAAAACTCCTTTCATTTTTCATGGTTCTGGGGGCTTATGGGGCCACTTTTTTCACTGAAACACGGGGATGAGTAAGAGATTTGAGGAATGATGCCCAAGAAGTTAATTTCAGATTTTTTTGTTGCAGCCTTTTGTTTGGACTTGCTGTTGTTCTTTCTCACCCTTTTCCAACGTGCCCTGAATCCAGAAAGCATCGGATCATCTTCCAACTCCTAGTATTTTGAAACTGGTTTGAACTCTTCGTGTGAAGAAGCATCATTGCATTTGTTTATCCGCCTGCAGAAACAAAAAATCTATCACATCCCACTAAAAAAGGCTGATTGATAGGGAATTCCACAATGGCCTATAATAACCCCTCTTATGGAAGGTAGATGAAGGTAGTAGAATCCCTCACCCGAGCAGAAAACCCAAATCATGAGGGTTTCCATTGCTCTATGAGGATCATGATTAGCAAAAATAAGTCGTGGATTAAAAGTGATTGAAATGCGGATAATGATGCTAGAAGATGGCGGATTATGGAGAATCAACTCTCCCCACACCCCAGAAAACTAACATGACAATCAAAAACCAACCATCTTTTAATCATTTTTTCATGACTTTCGATGTTTTTGTTCCTTCCTTTCAACCGCAGTTTCTGGTGGGTTTCAGCACAGTTTCTGGGGCCTCAGTGACACTGGTGATCTCCCCCCGATCAGCTTCCGAACGCTTACGACCTCAGGTCACATGGCTTCCTTGGTCAATCATGGGAACCTAAGGGGATCCCCTCCCAATGCCAACCCCCTCAAGAAATATATAAAACCTTATTAAGGGACTATTAACCATTGGTTTCCCTTAATTTTTGGCAATTATTAGGGCCTTATTTTTCTTTGGGGGGGTGGGGAGTGGCATTGGGAGAGTCCCCTTTAGGTTCACGTGATACAAGACCCTACAACTGCAATTTGCACCAAAACATCAGTTTGCAGAGCATGTTGAATCAAAACACCATGCTCCGTAGAGCTTCTACCATGTTGCAGCAAAAAAACTGGACCTCTTTCTTTGCCATGTTCTTCCCCAAAAAATACACCAATCTTCACCGCAATCTAGTTTTAAAAAAATCTCAGAAGGATTTGATGTTTACAAAAAAAATGTTGATGGAAGAAATCCTGCACCACCTGAAATGTATAGACCTAGTAATGGGATAACACACATATTAATTGGTGAACCCCCCAGATTTCTGAGGTTCATCAACAGTAGGGACTCGGGCTGGGACTCCAGACCCACCACACAATAGCGACCTGCATTGTGAAGATCGCCTCCAATGGAACCCCATTCAAACTCTGCCGTATCAATGGAGCTGGCCTCAGGGGGTTGGATGGAAGTTTCCTTGGGTCTTTTTGGGATGGAAACAACGTGACCTTGGTGCTATGACAACTAATGAGGATATCGGGTTGGCATACCCGAAATGTCTCTGAAAATTTTGGATGTTTATATTATATACTTCAATCCGCCACAAATGATCCATGAGTAGTTTATGAGCATAATATGGTTCTTTCTTCGTGTGGGGCAAGAAACAAAAGAATCCTGCAACATTTCGAAAATCTATTTCTACCTCATACTGTTGATGGAGGAAATCCTGCACCAGTTGATAGGCAGTTTATTCCATTAATTACGGGTTTTTTACATCCCAGGTTTTGCAGCATTTCTTCCATCAACAGTATCACCCATATGTTCATCCCGTCATGTGCGGGAAATCCCGGAAATCCCTCACGTACGTTTGGACAAGTCGCGGCATCCAGAGCGGAAAATTGCTCATGCACCGTCTGGAGCACCGAGTTGAAATTCTTATACCTCAGATTGCGAAGAGATGGGGCGAAGATAATTCATCAAGGAGAACACCTAATATATGTGTATATATATATATATGTATACCAAATGTGAATGTGTATGTGCATATATATATATATATGTATATAATGTATATATCTATATGCAGTATTATGTTTGCTAATTATATACATTATGCATTATTCTATGTCATTTTATATACTTACACCTGGTACATATGATTCAATGTAATCCGTACACTTGGGTCAGATAGTACATACTGCCTACTTTACAACCAAAAAACTCCCTATCTATTTTCTTATTACCTTAATTTGGTCCTTCCATATTTTCGAAATCGCCATCCTGGGCCCCTAGGATTCACACAACTACGACGGCCTTCGGTGAAGTGCTGAGGCTCCAGGCTCCTTTTTCTCCATTCGCTTCTCAAACCAAACTGCCAAGCCGTGCCGCACCGAGTGCATCAAACTGACAAATACGTCTCATGGCTACGCTGAGGACTTTCCAATCTTTTGAAAACATGGAATCCTCGGGCTTTCTCCGAAAAAGAATCTTCACTTTTTTAAAAACAAGAAAACTTCAAAGTTTCAGCTTGTGGCAGAGGTGTAGACAAAAAATTCAAACATGACCAACCACCACCGATACTGTTCCAAAAAATCGACTAAGTCCTGCAAATGACTTGGGATACAAGAAAAAACATCCCCAACAAAAATCCTTAGGGAAATTTCATCATCTCAAGTTTTGCAGAAGTTTGTCCCACCTATCAGGTGTCTGCGATGCCGATGATAAATTTCAAAGAGTTCCGGCCTCGGGTTGGAATCGAATCAGTTTGTTTCCTCAAGGTTCGCTGCGATCGCTTCTTAAATTCATCTGATCAAAATGGCCCCCCCAAAAAAAAAGATGTAGCAAGATCCATGGTGGAAGTAGGTCCATTTCAACCAGGGTTTGACCTTTAGGTCTGGTGTTTTTGGTTGAGATCTGCCAGGCGTGCGTTTTCAGGCCTTCAATGATTGATGCAAAAAGATTTCCACGCCGTTGATCATTTGGAGCACAATGTGGATTCTAGTGACTTGTTTTTCAGATTTCGGATTTCATGCCTCATACAAACACATCATTTCGGGATAATTCAACCTGTCATTTCACCCCAAAATCGTTAAAAAAAAACACACGAATCATGAAAATCCCCCATGTTTTTGTTGGGTGCCACGGGAAATCCCCTCGCGCTGGGCTGCCACAACTCCGGGATGTCAAGACCATCCTGTAGATTGAAGGTGTGATGCCTCAAAACGCTTCCAGAACATCCAGAGTCTTGGCCCGGCCGCTGTTTTGGGATTTCTTTGTTGACTAAAATTTCGGAATCGGAATGGCAAAAAATATTGGAATCGGAAAAAGATAACTTAGAAAATTTTGAACCTGTCTTCGGGTGTCTTGGATGTGCCAGTATGTCTATTGTTGAAAAAGCTGGGTGAAAACCATGATGCTGAGCTGACCCCACCATTTTCGGCTGTTCAAGATGCATGTGTTCATGTGTTCGAAAAAACTGTGCAGGTCATCCTGGCTTGGATGGGACATCCAAGCCAAGTAGTTTTCGAGTTATGCTTTTGAGTTCATAGGAGCAGTTTTGTAAAACCTGACCAAGAACATAGTTTCACTCAAATTCATAGTCATGCTTCTCATATTTTCTAATGAAGTGCTTAGTATGAAAGCATTCCTACAGCCAGGGTTTGCAATGATGCCGCTCTTGAGAAGGGATGGGCTACTAGGATGTGCTACAGCTACTAGCTATACACAAATAGATGTAAACTAGTAGATAGATAGCAGAATTGTGATAGTTGTGTTTTTGTTTTAATAAACTGTATGTACCTGCAATGCCACTATTTCAATACGTATATAGACAACGTTCACCTACAGAAGTGTTTCATACCATTGTGGTGTTCTAAAACAATCCCTCTTGTTATCGTCGCGAAGAAAACATTACAAAATCATTGCAACCACAAAAAACAGTGAACAACGTTTCAACACTATGTAATCAACAAGGCTAATGCAATGCAGTGACATGGACAGAAACGCAAAGGAGGACAGCAATTTGCAGACCGTTGATGGGCCTCATTTTGCAAAGTCCAGGATAGGGCCAAAGGACCCGTCGGCAGTCCATGTGTGGATGAGCATGAATCAAGACGGATGCACTTGTGCACTTTTCTTTTTATGTCTGAAGAATTAGAACTTAGATGTAAGGTCGTGTATACAAAGTGAGGAGGGAAACACATCCTTAAAAGAATGGTGGAGCAGGATAAAATAGATGAGAGAGATGAGAAACAGAGGATCGGGACCCCCCCCCAAACCTAACGGAATGGCAACGTGGCGATGCAATGCAAAAACCTCTGAAAATGATATCCCTCTCTCCATGCATGGAACAAATCGAATCTGAGGAAACTTGCCGTCTTCTTCCAAGTCAACATTTCGTAGCCTCGTTCGATGACAGGTGCAACTGAACAGACTTGTCAAGTCCGCTGTTTCTTTGTTTCACAGGATTTTTAGAGCGAGGGTAATATCCACCTCATATTGCAAATTCAACAAATCTGGCTAACCAGGTGAGATAGATGCAACACTGTAAAGAATGGGATTTACTACTGCGTATTAAGAGGTGCAGTACTTTGTCATCAACAGTATGATCCAGTATGGTAACTAGTCATCAACCAGCAAAAGAAAGTCAGAACACTCTCATGGAATTTGTTCATCCTCTCAAGAGTCGTTCGACCCACCCCACTATAAGGTCGCTACATCAGGATGGCATGGGCATGCAAATTGCAGGCGCATCGCATGTGCTCGTCCACTCTCTTTTGCTTCGTCTCAGCCTCCAAAGAGAATCGAAAAAAAAGTCAGAACTGGAAGGTTCCTCCCTACTCTACTCGTTTACAGGGTTCTATACATACTGTTGATGGAAGAAATCCTGCACCAGTTGATAGGTACTTTATCCCATTCTTTACAAGGTTTTGTACATTCCAGGTGGTGCAGGATTTGTTCAACTGTACCAAATGGCTAGACGCATTTAAGTAACAACCATTTCATTTCACATCATTTGGGTCAAGAATTACATCTACATCATTTACCAAGTTGCATCATGGATGAGTGATGTTCGGAAAAAATGTCAGAGACATTGGCGATGGTGGCACTACCCTCATTGAAACCAACAGAAACAGTATGCCCAAAAGCTCCAGGGGGGCGGGGAAGACCATTTGTTGCGACCTGACAGTTAGTGAGCTGTATTTTTCTTCCAGGGAAGTGGCAGGTGGTCAATCCTTTTTGGAATCAGGTGGACATTTAATTAGTACTCTTTTTCATAGGGTGTTCTTGAGACAATAAAAATCAACCTTAGCCACTAAGCCACCAACTGATTCATAAAAGAGATGTTCATGAACTCTAAAAGCAAGTTCGTGTCTGCACCAGTGGTTACAACAGAAGTCAAAGAGTCAAAGAACTCATCATTAAGGATCTGTTGACCACTCACTCCTCCTAAAACAAAAACATCTCTTTCAACAACAACAAAAAAAAGTGCCCCCGGTTTCGCCCATAACCTTGGGCTACCAACCTCGCGAGCACGTTGAGCATCAGGTCTGCCCATTTCCTTAGGTCTCAAAAAGTGAGCAGCATCTCAGTCCGTTGCAAAAAACCTCGCTGGTTACCAGGGATTCTCATAGCAGGCTATCATAAACCCTATCAAACAAAAGGTAGTATCATCTCAAAGTTTTTTTAAGTTCGTAAAACCCATCCTCAGGTAGTAAAATCCTATAACTTTAGGTGACTCCAACAAAAAAAACTGAAATCCTTAGGTGACTTTACACTACCTGAGGTAGTAAACTTTACAAAAAAAAATGACTCCAACAAACCCCCAGCTGTTCTTTCGTTGCTCATGTGGAGATGGGAATCCACTCTGACAAGCCACAGATGTTTCGATGTTTCAAGTAGGCATTTATTGTTATTGTAATTGATAGAGGTGTGAAAAATAAGGACCCAAAAGTTGGAATCATGTAGGATTACAGAAGATTTTGGTATTTCAATTTGATGTTTCTTTTTGTCAGGAATTGTATTGTGTCGTTGTAAAAAGGATCCATAATCTCACTTTAGGATTTTGAAGATCAACTCCATTACCTACCGAAAAAAAAAGACTCAACACCTGTCATGTTGATGGGGGGATGTGCATATATATATATATATATATATATATGATACCACCATGCATACATCCGGATATGATGAAATTGAAAAAAATGATCAACCTCAACCTGATGCTGGTCGGATTGAAGCGGCCATCAACTAAGTTCCCCAAAGAAAAGTACCCGCCCTGAAACGTACATTTTCGCACCTGAAAATGGATGGTTGAAGTACGATCGTTTCCTTTTGGGTCCCTGCCTATTTTCAGGGGCTACGTTAGTTTCAGGGATGGTACTTTTTTCAGATTTCAGACATGCAACAGCCCCACTCTCACCTGACAAACCCACCCATGATTCCATCCATTCCGCCGAGGAAAAGACTTGTGCTCCAGCCTCTTTCTTGATCAAGTCCTTTTGGAGGAAAGGCTCAAACTCAAGACGCTTCAACTTGGAATATCAACAGAAAACCTTGTCAATAGTCTGACATAGCCATGGTTAATAGCTAGGAACTCTCTCAACTAGGATTGTTCCCCCAAAAAAATTGCCTTAAAACACCAGTTTCATACCACTTCCTGAAGTAAAGTGACTATCCAACTCAAGGGCTTCACCAAGCTCCTAAACTTGCAACATGTCTGCCAATCACTTGGGGGTTTTATATTGGTCACTTTGAGACTTTTTTTCACGTAACATAGGCATATGGTTCAAGATATTTAGGGTTGTTTTCCATAGGTTTTGATATCTCACTTTGTTGAAACTTGAAAAATCTGAGATCACTTCTGTAGTAAAAAAATGAATTTCTTCCCTGGATTTTTGCACAATCCATATTGTTGGTGGGGTTTCAGCCCATCACAGGCCAAGTCAATGATGACTTGATAAACTTCACATGCCAAAAAAAATGAAGGTTCAAAACACAATAACAAACAGTATACATGTATAGTATAGATAGGTATACCCACATTTCCATGTAGATATACATCACTCATCACAATATAATGTGTATGTATATATATAAAGATGTTAATTGGAATTGTATATCTCCCTTCCACAAAAAGTGAATCTTTCAATCATCCACCCCAGGATCCCACAACAGAAATCCACGAATCACACTTTTCATGCGGGGTCCTTTAGCTCGTCGAGCCAGGTATCAATCCATTGGAAGGCTTCCGAGAAGAAGCGACCTTGATGATGACACTGCCAAAATGGGGCAGGTGGTGATTCAAATGGGGCAGGTGGTGATTCTAAACCCTAAAACGGGGCAGGTGATGATTCTAACCCCCAAAACAACAACACCCGATGAAGTTTAGCAGCTCGCCCCTGAAAAATGGTGGTTGGAAGACAAGCCGGCTTCCTATTGGGGTTCGGTAACTTTTCAGGGGCGAACTGTCAAACTTCGGGAGGGTATACGGATGGGGCCACCAAATCGGAAAGAACTGGCCAAGATTCCCTCCGAAAATCCCATCCAATATTCCCAGAAAAAAATCCGATCCCACCCTTCAAAGCACAGACTTATGAAAAGCCCCCCAATTTTTCTCGGTGCAAACAAGGTCTCGGAAACCAAGTCTCAAGGACATTTTAAAAAAACTCCCTATCCAGGTCTGGTGTGGGCCTTTGGCCACCACCCTTCCATTCAACCGGACCTCAGAAGCTCCTTGTAACCACGGCTGGATCCAACTTGCCATTGACATCACTGTCCAGTACGCATCGCTGAGAAGATGCCCTGCTCAGCCTTTATACGCCGGAGAAGAAAAAACGCAACACGGAAATTTCAGCATCTCCAACTCCTCCAGTGTAACAAGGCCTGTCCACCAAGCTGATGTACTCACACAGACTTCAGCATCTTGTAGTTTAGGCCATCGAATTGAGAGGAAAGGTTAATCTTTAAGTTCTTCAAGCATAGCCATGATTCTCGCCGCTCAGGTTGTTGACATCTCTGAAACAGAACGCGATCGCGCCAGCACACGTCTTTGAATGAAGCTGCCTTTCCTTGGGGTAAAAATGAAATCGTACTGTTGATGGAAGGAATCCTGCACCAGTTGGTATGGAGGACGTCCCATTTTTCATAGGGTTAAATAAACTTAAACAACAGGTGGTGCAGGATTTCTTCCATCAACAGTATCGATTGGTCACATGCTTCCATACGAAAGTGTGCTTGCAAGGAACTTGCCAGCACCACTCATCGCACTTGCCACACTTGTCGCACTTGTCTCCGTAAGAGCTACTCCTGCTCCGTGCACATGCAAAGTTGGCCGAACGGGGGGGTCACTCTTTTGGCTTAGGAATCTCATCTACAAAATGCATCAATATGATGATATGGCACCTGAAAATGATACTTTCCAAAGCCCCATCCCTAAACCCATGCAAGTGGCGTTGCCCCCCCCCTCTTCCCATTTCCCGTTGTCAAATCGAATCCAGGCTTCCTGCCCCTTTATCAATGCTGAGTGAGGCAAACTCGGTGCTGTGAGCTTTCAGTAACAACTCGGTCAAATAGGCTTCCTTCTGTGCCAATCCTGACGGTCAGAAACGGGAAAGTGGTTGAAAAAATCCTGCCGCCGGACAGAAGCAATATGTATTCTTATATTGTATAATCATAATATATGTATTGTACGTATTTATTGTGAAAAGAGAGAGAGAGAGAGAGAGAGAGACAGAGAGAGTGGCAAATTCAAAATCTTGCCCCGAGGAGGTGTAAATCTTAAAAGATTTGAAAGCATCCTTCAAGGAAATGTCTGAAATGTTTTCCCTATGGGTAAGCCTTGGATGCATGGTAAGGGTACCACTCATATTTCCATATGTTATCTGTTGGAAGGTTTAGAGTTTATATAGATCAACGTTTACTGATACCAATTGAGCCATGAAAAAACCCGGCCTTACTTTCCATTGAATCCTAGTTGTTTACTGAAGGGATCCTTATAATGGTTAGTCATAATCCCCATATAACCGTGTAGTACAATCCCCTATATCCCTAAACAACTAGGGCCAGGGTTCTTTCATTGCTCAATGAAATCCAATCCAAGTTTAAATTCGAACCAATAACGGACCTTCTATGTACTCCCCCACCCGAAGTTTAGCATAGCCCCTGTAAAGTTACCCTTTTTCAGGGGCTATGTTAAACTTCGGGGGGGGCATCAATCATCTTCAAACTGCTGGGAAATGATTTGCTTCTCCCACTTTTCGCACCTTCCAACTGCAACCAATCATAGAAAGGAACATGAGCCACACGGATTCCTCAGGTCCCGCTGACACAATTCAAGCACCCAAAAACATGTCCAAAATGGAACACACAAAAAACAAAAAAAACATCTACAAGGCAACAAATCTGTTGCGTTTTGTGTGTGTGTCTTATACTGAAGATAGCTGAGAACTTCACCATCTTGAGGCTTGCAACGTCAAGCCAATCCCTCCCTGCCTGTGTTCTAAATGAAAACTACATCCACAAAAACGGCCACAACGGTGCCAGCAACTTTGGATTGCCAGGCACAAGACTCTCGCAATCTAAGCATCTAGGGTGAATGTGTTCATTTGTCACATCCCTTTTTTATAAAAATGTCTGGGAGATTTTGCTGTAGAGTAGGATGAAACCCCAAAAAATCGCTTTCAAAAAACAAACAAAACATAAACAAAACAAAACAAAACAAAACAAACACATCGTTTGAGGGAGTGGTTTTAAACCTTCGATTTTGTCCTCCCCCACGTGAAAAAAGCCCCCAAAAATTCTTACACCCAGGTGACGCATGGCTGACAGCAAGCGATGGCGAAACTTGGAGGTGGAGGTCCAATGATAAGGACTTCCATGCGGCCTTGGAATGGGAATTTAAGGGCAACCCAACCTAATGTCCCCCCGCTTGAAATAGCCGGCCCTAATTTCCGCCCTTTCTTCATGGAGGGGTTACCCCTTAGATTTCCCAAGAAAAATTCAAGGAAACAAGGCCCAAATCCAAAAATATTAGGGGAATCAAGGAGATTTAGATGGGTAGGTCACAAACCAACTTGTTTTACCATCATTGTACCCTTAATCATGTATATGCAATAAGGCCTTCTTTCCTTTCACCGGGGTGGCACCTTAAATTCCCAATGGAAAAAAATCCGACCAACCTTGGTGGATGATCTTTGTTGGTTGATAAAATAGATAGAAAATAAATGGTTTGCCCTCCAGGGAACGGTTCCTCCATATCCCACCAAACGCAAAGTTCGGAAAATCATAGACTCAAGTTTGTGCCTTTTTCGGAACGATATGTTAGTTTCCAGGGGGATGTCCATGTTGTTTTGTGTTTGGTATATCAATCATTGGTGGATGAAAGTCAGGTAAAGATACTGTTGATGGAAGGAATCCTGCACCACCTGGGATGTAAAGAACCCTGTAAATAATGGGATAAAACATCAACTGGTGCAGGATTTCTTCCATCAACAGTATCTCCAGAAGTCCACACATCATTCTTTGTTGATGATTCAATAATATCTCTAGCCACCCGGTATCCGGAGTTGCCACACTTGAAGGGTGATGCAAAAAAACAACCCTGAAACTCACCCGTACGAGTAAGTGTGACAAGGAACATCATCTTGCATCAACCTCCATTTTGGGGTTATGTCAATGCTACCTGAGTTTTTTTGGGGGGATACATTCTGACATCTCACATCTTCATTTCTAAGTACGACGTCTCAACCTTTCAGAGGTTTCATCAATATGACGCGACCCATGGGACGGGAATATTTACCAGCCGCCATTTCCCCTTGTGAAAATGTGGCCATTTTTCACCTTTCATGTAGGTAAAAAATCCATACATTCGGCGCATCTGGGTTACCACTATTATTCAAAAACTTAACCTCTAGTTTTAATCCTAAGACTGGTTGGGATTCTAAAATTATTCCTATGACTTAAAATCAACCACAACCAACTCACATCCCGATTTATTTACTTGTTTTCGACTGCAAAATCCACCAACAAAAATGCATCCCAGTCCTGTAGAAGTGTGTGGGTCCATCGGCCTGCAATGGGGGAAAATCAAACCGAGTTTAAAGGAAAACTACCAGCTAGGTCCCTTAATTAAGCCTGGTTGGCCCTGGACAAAACTCCAGATATTGGACGAATGGATAGCAAAAATGGCCATATTTTAAAGGAAAGTTCATTTTCCAAGGCCCATCATTGTGGGTATATCCATGTTAGTTTTCAGGGGTGCGTGTCTTATAAACATGACAACAAACATGTTTTTGGAGACCGTTCAAGACCTGCTTTCAGTTGAGTCAAGTTGGGTGCCGAGGATTTGTAGATAGATCAGGATATACGCAGAACTTCAACAGGACCTGGGTTCTTCCAGTTCTCAATAACCATTCCATCTTTCCAGCTGCCAATCACTTAGCATCTGTGGGGCCCAACCATCTGTTAGTACCTTTCAACTTCTAAGCAATCTTCATCATTGCTTCGCTGTTGCTTTTTTTTTCCGTTAGCATCTTCATGGAATCACTGGAATGACACCACCAACTGTAAATCTATTTTATTTAAGATGTCACCACTTAGATTTAAAAAGAAAAATAAGATACCCTCCCAGGAACTAACATATCCCTCCCACCAGCCGGCCACATTTTTCTTGAGTCGCTACTTAAAATCCGGAACTTTCCCATTTTGGGTGGAATGAATCTGATCAAATCCATGGAGGGTTCACCCATCTCCAAACGGCACCTCTACAGCCACACAGAAACGTGCCAAAGATCTCCCCGGTTTCGACTCATCCCACTCCTGGAAAATATCATGAAATCATGGAAAACTACAGGATTGGATAAAACCTCCCCATACTGTTGATGGAAGAAATCCTGCACCAGTTGATATGTAGTTTATCCCATTATTTACAGGGCTTTATACATCCCAGGTGGTGCAGGATTCCTTCCATCAACAGTAGTTAGAGGGTGCATGTTTTTCTCATGTTTTTTTGCATTGGCTCAAATTTTCCCTAGTAATCTGAACCTTCTGGTCAAGGGATGGTTATTAATCTCTCCCTACGTTATGAGAAATGTCACATCTCAGTGTAAAGGATCCGTTTCACACAAAAAACAAACCGGTCAAACCGTGAAACTTCCCAGATACTCTCAAGGTGATTTTGGTGGTGTCAAAATAGAAGTTGTGCCACCCTCAAAAGGTAGCTTAGAACGTATTATATAGGTGGGCCAATCTACTTCAGAGAGTGGAAACTCCACCTCTGCTTCTCACGAGTCAGGAAGGGATTCCTAGGATAGTAAAACAACCAATCAATCCGCCAACCAAGCATGGTTCAGTGGAGGCGTACCTGAGTACCCTCCGAAACGAGGACGTGTCCATGAAACAGGGACGTGTCCATGAAACGATCATTGTTCACTGAACCACGAAGTTAAGGGAAATTACATACAGTAGCCACATAAGATCGGTTTGATAAGATTTTAATATGTATTGACTGATATTGTTGTTGCCTTTGGAAAAATTTACTAGCCACATCCAAAGCCTAGAGGTATGTTTTTTGGGGTGGGCCAGTTACCTTCCAGTATCAAGGCCAACAACCCCCAATGATGGAAAACAACACCTGGAGGAGATTGAAAACTCATGGAACTCTTGGAAAATATCCATGTCATACTGGCTTTTAGATGTTTTAGTTTTATCAGATGCAGTTCAAAACCCATAAATTCGTAAGAGCTTAAAAGCATAAGAAAGAAAAAAACTGGTGTCAGGTTATTCCAACAAAAAGAAACAGGCCAAGACCCTTGGTCCGTGTGGGGCAATACTAATCTTGGCATCTGTCCAAATGTGAGAAGGTTCCAGCCGTTTTGAGGTTCCAGCCGTTAATTTTCCGAGTACTTTTGGACTATTCGACCTGACTGCGTGGAGTAGCAGATGTGAAAAAAAACGAATCTATCACTTCCAATTCTCTTCCTCTACCTGCGGTTGTATTTACACAAAAGACGCAAATTGAATAGCACCGCTCATTTGTAAACATTTCAAGATTAGAGTCTCAACAAATATCAGCCAGACATGTATCAAATCCAAATCAAACAAATGGACTTTGATCGTCGATTGCCGTCCTCTTCAAAATCACCCTTGCTGACTGCTGCAAAGTCCAACAAATACCTTTCCAAGAAGCCAAATGCCAAAAAGGAAGACATGGAGAAGAGATGAGAAAAGATGAGAAAAGATGGTTCAAGAAACACCTTGACATATAGTTCAAGGCGTTTGAAACACATTTGTCCAGGGTTCACATCATTGTACATAGCTTCTCAGACTGATCAAAACGCTTGACTACAAGTCTTGCATGACTTTTGCTCCAACAAGTGGCGGCCCAACTTCCACTTCAGCACGGTGATGCCAGGAAATATTCCTTGCAACCTGACCAGTTACGGTGGCATTACAGCTGTTTTGCCAAAAGTATGGGCATTCTGCAAGTACTTTCTTTCCATGTAAATGTCATATTGGCGGGCGGATCCCCATTGTTCATTGAAGCCTCCCAGTTTAATCAGCATCCACGAAAGGTGGGTTCACTATTTCAATCCGTCTGTCAAAAGACCCCTGTCCATCAAAGGGATCATTTTCATGTTCCAACCCCGTCCTTCCCCCGGCGCTTCCCTCGCCTGCGACACCTCCTCGGCGAACTGCGATTCCGTCTTGCCTTCCGGCTCGCCGACGGCCTTGCGGACGCTGAAGAGCCAGCGGGTCGCCAAGCCGCCGAGGTCCTTCCAGGACACGGCAGCATGGCCCAAGCCTCGGAAAAAAGCATGGCTTAAGTGTAGGTACATATATAGTTCCTTTATAAAATCATGTATATGTATATATATATATAATATGTATAGACATTATATGTATACATCTTTTTACATATACAAATAAATTTGAAGGTCTGGATACCAATCTGAAAGAAGATTATATTTTGGGGGGGTAGATTTCCCTACTAAACTATTGCTACACCGACTGATCTAAGGTGCCAAACAAGGCTGGAAACTGCTAGGTTTGATAGACTATGGTGTGGGGAGCCATCCGCGGATCTCCTTCTCTTGGCAGCATTTTCACACTTTTGATATTCTAAAGGTGTGGCTGTTGTTTCCTCTGTTTACCTCATGGGTTAACAACCACCACGAGTAAAAAACCCTTCAATTTCCAACTTCCGATCTCATCAAGCTATTTTCCCAGCTCGGAAAAAACATCCCACCCTGGGCCCTCCATTTCACCCGCGAGTGACGGACAGCCATCTCATAGGTTTTCAACTGATAGAGCGCTTCCTGAGGGATCCTCTTAGAACGTAGAAGCTCCTGACGAAAACATGAAGGACCCCATGTGATGTAAGACGACTTACACACGAAAAAAAAATGGAAGGCATATACATATATGTATATATATGTACATACATACATATCATTGGTCTTCTGAGTTGCTTTTTCCATTGTTTTATTTCCATGGGTCGAAAAAAAATGTGGGGAAAAAACGCAAAATTGGACTGTTTCACAGTCACCAATCACTCCTGAAGGAGTCGTTGTTGAAGATCCTTCTCCGGGAGCCCAAAATAACCTGCCCGAGTGATAAATCCGAATCTCGAGATTCGGCACGTTGGAGTGATCCGGCAGATGTAAAATAGATCTATGTATTGATGTGAGTGTATGCTTGGTGATCGATCTATTGATCCTTCCATCCAACCATCCATCCATCCATCCAACCATCCATCCAGAGACTCTCACCCTGAAGGTGGTCCCCAAGTGATCCTTCACCATGTAGCAAAAGAACGGATATGTTCATCCCAAGTTTGGGTGAATCGCACCAAACCTGATAACCAAAATAATCCTAAATGTATGTCAATCTCAAACAAAAACGTAACTTTGTATGGCCTTTGTACACCTAATCTATATATTATAATCAGCTAGTCATTACTGCTTCTGGCTTTCAGCAAGGTACTCAGCGCCAGCAACAAGTTGGCAGCGCTTTTGCATGGAATTGCAGCCTCAGATGATCAGGTGGGTGTAAACCTCCTGTGGATATGTCAACTGGCAGAAATTTTGAAAGTTCATACGCAGTCCTTAAACAACTACGGAAAACCCCTTTTTTTAAGGAGAACGAAAGGCGAGTTCAAAACCCTAAGAATTGGATATGGAATGTTAATTGAGTGCAGTAAAATCAAGCAATCAAAACCGAATAATTGAAGAAGAGAATGACGTTGTTGGGAACAAATTCGCCATGGGAAAGCAGCAGTTTTGAAACTGTTGGTTATTTGGGTTGTGATTGTTGGGGATTATGCTACCCAGAGGGATAAATCATAACCTCGTGGTAATCCTTACTTGCCGGTTGAGGGGGGCTCCTTCCTTCCTCCTTTTTTTTTGCCACCAAAGATTCGCACTGTTTCTGAATTTCCCATTTGGAGAGCATATCAAAAGAGGCCACCATTCTCCCAGAATCAATCAGTGGTGATCTACTACGGCAAACAGGTGTCCATCCCCTTTGAGGATTCCATCCCCTTTGAGGATTCCCGTCTGACGGGTTTGCTAGTAAAGGTGAATCATAAGATGCGAGGAAGACCGGAAAAATCAACCAACAAACCCGAAAAAAAACACTTATCTGCGTGCTTAAAAATGTGAAAATATATATTTGTATATATATATACATATGGACATATCTACATATGTATATATATATATATATATATATGTATATTCTGTATATACATAAATGACAAATCCCAAAACCTTCCGCAACCAGAATTTGGATCACATTCCATACATGGAAGAAAAAACACACACAGAACCTCTCCGAACGTCCGGCTTGCAGCCAACTAGCTGGACATGTTTCGGTGGAAGTTGGGAACAAGATCATTCGCAACCTTCCACACATGGGAGTTGGGGAATAGCTGAAATGGCAAGGTTTCACCAACAAAAACAAACAAACCTCCACCCAACAAGAGCCACCTGGGTTTGGTGCATGTTTCATGCATGGGTTTTCATATTGATTTGACACGACCAACTCATGGAAATGATTCGTTGATTTCCAAATATTCGGAAAGGCCAACAAAAAGACATTACACCCCTGAAAATTAACTTGGAACCTGAAAATCACCAAATTCAAAAGGAAAAGCATCTTCCAAAACATCATTTTCAGGTTCTATGTTAATCTTCGGGGGTGTAAGTGAATAAAATGAAGAAATCCTGACCATTCATGTGCTGTTTTTCCTGTTGTGTATCATGTCCATCCACCAAAACTTCCACATTTACCCTCCCTTGAAACTAACAGTTCGCCCCTTTTAAAAGTCATTCCCAAAAGGAAACTAGTCATTCCAACTATGCATTTTCAGGTGCTATGTCTGTTAGTTTCAGGGAGGGTATCCATGTATCTCGGAGCAAAACCTGTTGATGTTTTACCAGTTTGGCACCTGGAACAGACTGCAAGAGCCACCTTTTCATCCCAAACATCCAGTCGATACAGCCTCGGCGGTTGGAATCTTTTTTTTCGCTCTCCTTGTGGGTTATAAGAGCTAAGTAAAAAAAAACATGAAATGTTATATTATCGTTATTATTATCATTATTATCATTATTATTATCACTATGTTTATTATTATCAATAGATATCAATAGTATTATCATTTTATCATTATATACTTGTTTTCAGATGTGCAATATCATATCTATATATGTACATCAACTGTAAATCATTCAAACTGTATCATCCACCCTTTTTTCCGGCTTCTTCCGCTCCCAAGTCTCCAAATTTCACCACAAACATCAACACCCAAGATGCCACCCCCCCCCCCAAAAAAAAAAAAAAAGACATCCACTGATCTCCAAGACTCACCTGCTTTTTGTTGGACATCCAATCAAAAGGCCAAGAAACTCATAGAGGATTCCTCCCAACGCTGCCACAGCAAGCTGCTGAAAGCCAGCATCTTCCGGAAGACTCCTCATGTTTTTTACCAGAGTGGTAAGGCTGCCTGCCTAACCGCCAGGTTTCTCAACTTTCGGTGATCTCAAACATATGGATGTTTCCAAAAATAGGGGTACCCCAAAATGGATGGTTTATAATGGAAGCCCCTATTAAAATGGATGATTTGGGGGTACCATTATTTTCGGAAACACCCATATCTTATTATTGGACACCCCAAAGTGGTTGAAATGAAGATGATGATGTGATCATTTTTCAATAAATTTCAGGCCAAAGGAGTTGACCTATCTAGATAGTATCAGACGGATCACAATTTACCGTACCAAAAAACCATGGTTAGTTGGTGCTTAAGATTGATAGCTTGCACGTTTAGCCCTCTCACTTTCCAAGGCATTGAAATGGGTCAATTTGAATCACACCCTTGCTATTTGACATAGCACCTAAGTTTCATGTCTGAAAACAAGTTATCTACAACAGTATCATCTTCCAAACTTATCATCCCGAGTAATTATCTCTGCGCGCCCATGAGTTTCTTGGAACCCCATGAGTCCAGGTTGGTGAAAAACATGACTCAACCAGGTCACTGTAATAACGGGCCCAACGTATCCACGGAGCGCCAACGCAACCGTCCGAAGGCTTGCAAGAGCTTCAAGCGCTCCGGTAACGAAAACCTCGACAGCAGGCAAGGCCGGGTTTCCAGGTAGCTGGGAAAGGAAAGCCAGTATCCAAATGTGGCAGCTTCAAAAGGTGTCTAAAATATCTGCGAAACACGGTGGGTTTGTTTTAAAGATCTTTATTGTTTTTCTGAGGAGAAAACTGGCTGAAAGTTTTCTAAATAGCCCCCAATTGACTCTGCTGACTCCTTTCAATTTTTCGGGATGTGGGCACTCTTGGTGGAACTTCCCACCTGTCCTTCCTCAGGTTCTGAGGCTGGCACTGCTGCTCTTGCAAGCGAGCAGGGAGGACCAGATCCAGTGTTGCTGCCAGGCGATGCGGAAACATCTGCAAGGCTCCCAGATGCAAACAGATTTGCACCAACGAAGTATTGGATAACATAGCCGTACCTTGGATTTTTTTTGGGGGGGGGTGGATGTCAGGATCCACAACAAAAAAGCTGGAAAATTCAAGAAAAACTTTGATGTCAATATTGTCTTTGTTTAACAAACATGACATGATGTCAAGACCAGTTGAAACAAAGATTTCATCTTCCAACTCCAGAGTATCAACAATCTACAAGCAAAGGTTGATATTTCTATATGCATTCTCTGTCAACCTTCACATCATACCACCAGTTTGTCCTCGAGCTCTCCGAGCTGCGTGGTTCTAACTGATCTGCTAACGCACGAGTCATCATATGTAGTTTACCACCCAGATGTCCAGCAGCACCAATGAGGTCAATAAGATCTTGCGAACTGAGTTGGTCCTCTCTGGTTTCGATGCAACGGTTGCTGCAGACATTTGGGTTGTGGATCCATCCAGAGCAACGTACGAAAAACAAAAAAGTAGAAAAAAACGACTGCTTTTCAAGGGAAAAAAAAAGCACTCCAAATGATGTAAGAAAGATTTTTGTGTGTGTGACTTATCAAGTGTGTGTTGAATTTGATTCCCTTTGTGTGTTTACTTGTTTAAGAAAACATCATCAACAACAACAACATCACGTTTGATATCAACGGGATGATGTCTGCTAGCCACAAACTCAGAGTTCACCGTTTCACCTACCGGGCACATTGCATAAGTTCGACGGAATCAACTTGGCCTGGCTACCACGAGCATCACCAGACACCCGATGGCCAATGGCAGCAGCCAGCCTGTGATGGATCAAGGCTGTCCTTCAGAACATGATCATGGGATGACCCCTGTTTTGGCTCATAGAAATTTCTCATGATATTCTTCTACTGAGCACAAGGGTAACCCATAAATAGCCCCAAAATGGATCCATGACCATTCACGGTCCATAACATTCATGGCCATACCATCCTTCTATAGCTCTCCATTCACTTGATACCGAGGTATATACCCATAGCTCCAAGCTATGGAAAATCCAAGAGTGAAACACACCTTGCCTTTGCACATTTCTTTGAGCAGCTATAGGAAATGAAGACTTTGGTGACTTTGGGGGATTTAGATATGAAATTTGCTGAAATTTTGAATAGTTTCAACTTGGCACTTTGGCCAAAAATCTTCAACTTCAGGGTTGAAGAATTTCTCCCAAAAGACGTTGGACTAAGCAATTCTTCCTGGCATATCTTATCCACTTTGACTACCTACCAGTAGGACTGCATGAGTCAACATCTCGAAACTTCATCCTTAGCAAACTTGGCCAATCACCCGCCTTTTGTGTTATCCTGTCATCTGTTTGTTGACTTGTTAAAATCAACCAGCCTTACTTGAGGTTCTCCCAAGAGCGCAGCATTCTTGGCTAAAGCCACCACCTGCACAAGCGCTTCAATGGTAGAATACCGAAACCTGGAGGTCAACACACATATGTTGTTATGGTTGTTATGGTGTGTATTTCTATATCTAAAAGGCGTGCCTTTACTTTGCTAGCCGGCAACTCTTGCTGCTCTACTTTATATTGATCATTACAACATGATCTTGCTAGGGAAAAAGAAAACCTTCGTAATACATAATATATTCAACTATGAAAATGTGAATGAGCACAATTATGAATACATGTATCTATATATGGTGTATTCATACATGCATGTATTTCCCTATACACATATGTATATATATATATATATTTTTTTCAAGTTTGATTATGAGTATACTGTACATATCTATATTTTAACAGTGTAATATATCATATCTATATATATATATATACGTATGTATAGATGCAGAATATCATAAAATAAGATGTGTGTATATATACGTATATGTGTATCAAGCTCCAACTTACGTCCAAATTACCATCTCCAGAATTTTCGCCTCTGAGAGCTTTAAAGTATCAAGGCGTTGCGGCTCTGCCAAGTGTACTCCCAGCGTTCCTGAAGGCCGGTGCGGTGGGAAATGTACCTTCCCTGAGCACATCCAGGGACCACCAGTGATCTTACCCAAACGCTCCATGGGACGGGAATATTTACCAGCCGCCATTTCCCCGGGAATGTGGCCATTTTTTCACCGTTCATGTAGGTAAACAATCCATACATTCGGCGCATCTCGGTTAGAAGAATCTTGCTTGAGCTTCAGAAGGAATTTGTAAATCTTTGTCTTTTGTTGTGAATTTTTGGAAGATGAAGAATGATTAGAAACATGTACCTTTAATTGGGATCTTGAAAAAAAAAGGATTGCCAAACGACTTATGTAAGGAATGCCATCTTCGTCATGGAGTCAAGCTGGGCAGTAAAATGTTTTCATGGATCCACCAAGATTCGAAGCATGTGTCCCCACTGCACATCATCTTGGCATTTCTGCTTCCATTGAGAACAAGCTGCAAAGGCCTTGCAAAAAAAAAAGCACCATGGAACAAGGGTCATGAGTCATTACCAACCCAAACTATTTCACTATTATAGAGGAAATCCCTCAAATTGTCATACATTTCTATTGTTTGATCTTCCCCAAGCTGGTAATTTAATGACCCCTGTGGAAAGAGGTTTAATTTGGGTACCACAAGAAGTGCTTCGTCTGGAGATTTGAGTCCCTACTCTGAGGAAATCCACCGATTTTCAGCTGGAAGGATTATCTTCAAATATGTTCAAATCCGTTAATCTCCATAAAAATGGGGATGTCTCACAAATTCCACGAACCCCGAAAAAGTCCAGTGGAAATGGTTCCAAGGAAGGAAACAATGAGAATCTATAGATTTGAAGGTGGCACAAATTTGACATACACATGATGGGATCGGTTCAACTGAGCCAGCACATGAATCGAAACAGCTTTTTCATGGTATATAAATCTACCACGAAGGAGCTAGATGAACCAAAGTTCAACCATGTGTTGGGTATTTTTGAGGTTCGATTCTAAACGATCCTTGTTTTTTGTTTAAAGATCTTCTAGCTCCACAACACCGGGACCCCGGGTTCCGATGGAAGGTGTTGTAATATTGCTTCTTCAAGCTCCAACAAACTCACCATTTGTGTTGATGGAAAAAAATCCTGCACCACTTGGGATGTCCCAAAAAGGTCTTGATACGAAAGTATAAAACCAACATTTTGTGGGCATCCTAAGTGGTGCAGGATTTGTTTTTCCATCAACAGTAGCATCTTAAGCTTGATGGTGTCTTATTTCAAAATTCCATCATCAACATCTTCGTGGAGTCCGCCATGCATTGGAAGAACATAAACATGGTGAGGACCCATTGGAAAGTAAACCCTCCCTTATCTAAATCATCACCTAAATGGGCATTTTGTGCTATGCCATGTGAAAAAATGGTAATTCTCAGGATATGACGCATATTTTTATGTGTATATATATATATACACCACTTTTGGAAGGGGAGCAACCTTCAGCTCCATCCCCCTCCATCTTTCAGTTCAACAGCGTACTCGTGCCATCAGCGTATTTTCCAGATTCTCGGCGGCGGCGAGACGCGCGACGCGCTCCGCAAAGACGGGCCAAAACCTGCAGCCGGCACTTCAGTCATGTGGTAATCTCCCCAAACAGCAAGGTGGAAGTCTCCATTTGATCGGCAGATTGTCGAATACACCCCTGAAAATTAACATGGAACCTGAAAATGGAGGTTTGGAAGATGAGGTTCCTTTTCAAACAGGTGATTTTCAGGTTCCATGTTAAATTTCGGGGTGTATTCAATCCAGTTGCAGTACATTTTGACAAAAATCTCTAAAGTGCAACAAATTGGTTTCAAGGGACCAAAATTCTCCTTCTCGATTGTGCATTGTGTTTTTTGCTTGGAAGTGAAAATATTACAAAGACATACAGTTGATGGTTCAGAAATCCCAAACAACCACCTGCGATGTAAAAAAAGCCTTGTAAATAATGGGATACATCCCCGAAAACTAACATGTCCCCTAAAAAGGGACTATTGCAGTAGGGAATACATCTTCCAACCACTGATTTCCAGGGGACATGTTAGTTTTCAGGGGAGTAAACTGCCAAGCTCTGGCTGCAGGATTTCTTCCATCAACAGCATCACCCCCAAAACTCTTCAAGACTCTGAGGTCACTACTCCCTCGCTGAGCGACAATGGCCTCAACACAGGCAACACATCGACTTCATCAAAGTTCATATCACCAAGGGGGATGGAGGAGCCTTAATGGATGGGGAGTTCCCCCATTAAGTTTGCTGCATCAAAACTGGTGACTTATGAATTTGGATGTGAAACAACCATCGGAAAATGATGCTTGTATATCCAACTGAAATTGTGATGATGTGTCGTGGGGCTTCATCAAAAAGAAACGTTTAAAAAAAACTGTATCCACAAGAAACACGTCAGAACGTCAACCCGACATCCACACATATCACCTATGCAAAACATCGACACAACAATGACACAACAAGCAATATTTGCCCCTCCCCCTTTAGCATGTCCCTTTCCTTTGCAGCTGAAGGGACAAGGTGCGAAGCTGGCAATGGCCTGTCGACGCGCTGAAAAGTTGCAAAAAAATATGTTCCCGACCAGTCCAGAGATTTCTTGAATAATGTGCAGTGCATGATGTATGGATATATGGATGCATGTATGCTTGTATCTACATATGTACGTACGTGTGTCTGTATGTCTGTGTGTGTCTGTCGGTAGGTACGTAGGTACGTAAGCAGGCATGCATGCAGGTACCGTACCAGTGTCTGAATAAATACATGGTATATAATTTTAATTGGTATATAATATACACATTCACATTGCATATATGTTTAAAACTGACTAAGGCTTGAAAATCCAAGGAACATTGGATCAAGAATCAAGAGCTCACTCCCCAACGTCCTGCCTCCACAACATACCACAACCATAACCACAACAAGGACAACAACAAACAAGCAAGCAACCTCCCCGTCGGCACCTCTGCAGATTCCACTAGTGATAGAGCTGTACCAAGTCGAGATCCACCAACTAAAAGTTGAACCAAGAGTTCCTTTACAGCGGATGTGTTGGTCAGTTTCAACCCAGGGCTGTTGATATCAAGAGATGAATGGCTGGTGAAGAGTCACGATTTGGGGAAAGTGGTAACTCTCTACTTGGCTAATGGATAGAAAATCATACCTGGACCTAGTACCTTGTTGATGGGATTTGTGTTGCATGCTTTTTGTTTGTACTCGGGGGGTCTCATCCATAGCAATGATAAATGATGCCTTTCGGGCACCAACTAGCTAGCTCATGTAAGATTTGGTCTGTCCACGACCAGATCTTTCCAGATCCAATCCAGGATCATCTCTTCATAAACACATCCGATGACACCCAGCTTTTTACAAAAAAAACCCGAGTTTCCCTATCATTCAGGGTTGTAGATTTGGCCCTGAATCAAGCCGCCAAACCCTGGTTTCACCAATATTTAGATCCCTAGTAGTACCATCTGTGGCTTTGTTGGTTTCCTTTAAAATGTATAGGGGACAAATCTGCAACCTCGTCATTTCTTCAATAAAAAATCCTTACAAATGACCCCAGTCATTGAACCTTATCCAGGGTACTTCGGATCGAAAGCTGATTTCTAGCCCATAAATCCAGGACAGTCCCATCTTATGAGGGGGGTTGTGAAAAAACCTCCCTGAAACTAACAGTGAGTACTCCTGAAAATAGGTCGAACCCCAAAAGAAAAGTCATTTTCATGGGGCGAGCTGTTAGTTTTAGGTTGAGTGTATTGTTCCTTTCTCCCATTTGTGTACCACTTGTACTTTTGTGTGGGGCATTCAACCAGCTTTTGTGGGTTTGTTGGTACAAACCGCCATATGAAGCAGGAATGATCCAATAACAATCTTGACCTCAGTCACCGTTCCACCGGGTAGGCAGGCACCAACCGGCACCCAACTCACGGTGGCACGCCTGCATTCCCTCCACTGATATAGACTCACTGATCTTCGATTGCTCCTCTCGTCAAAACAACCGAGAAAAAACCAGCAAGTGACGGAAACAGCTCTGCAAGTGTTTCGTAGAGATTTCCTATTTTAAAAGTACCATGTAAATTGTGATGAAAGACCCAGGATATCATGATTTTTGGCTGAAACAATCATAGTTAATCCAAACTTCCATCTGAGGCCACAAAAAAAAATCTATCCACAGCGACTACAAAAAAGCCTCCACCGCACCTCATATTGCCGAGATTGCAGCGCCTTGACGACAAGCCTTAACTTTTAAAAAGGCCAAGTTTTTCGGGGCGAAGTGTCCAAAGGTGAAACCAACATCAAAATTAACACCCCACGATTTGGGGAACCCTCCAAAAAAAGAAATTGGAAATTCATGCCCCTTCAACTTCTCCGAAAAAAAACGCAGTTTTTCAACGCCAAACTGCAAGTCACGGTGACTTAGCTTCCAACGTCGACTCAATGGGTCGAGAGGAATATGCTGACAGCACCATGCGCAGGTCGTCAGGAGAAAGGCCACGAGCATGACGATGGATCTTCAGGGCGATGAATCTTGGTTTACCCTAAAAACAAATGCGGCCTCAATTGCAAGCGTCCAAAGATTCAGACAACTATATACTTTGTTGGTACTTTTATGCACAACATAATACACTTCCCAATATCTTCAAAAAGTCTTCTCAAAACACTGCTCCAATTCATCCCAACAGGCTAGTGAAATGATTCAACTGAGATTTGCTGTTGTTCCGTCCATTCGTTGTCGATCCAGGTCCTACGGACCTCTGGCAATAGAGTGGTAGGAGCTTGGCCAGCCTAAATCAGATGCGTTTTAAAGAATGATGTTTTTTCCAACAAACCATGAGTAACCATGATGTCAAAAAAAGATGGGTTTTTAGGGGGTATGGCTTTTTTTTAGTTGCACCTACTACTGATGGACCCCAAAGGTATAGTATTTGCAGTGATGAATTTTGCTGCACGTTTTGCACCACTAGAGTTGTGTAGTTCCGTGGAGATGGAGAAGATGATGGAGATGAGACCTGGATGCACATGCTCTGTGCATGTGCACGCGTACAATACGTATGTATCTGCAGCTTCTAATTTTGTTGTTGTAATTGTTTGTGTGTCTGTGTACATGTGAGTTCGTGTGCGTGTGTGTATGGGTATGTGTATGTATATATTTATACTGTGTATATATATATGTATACATTAAACTATATTGTATTTCTGTATATGTATATATATAAGTATATACACATATTATTATCTATTTGTCATTGCTTATATTTGCTTCTGTACTCTGTACTCGTATTCCTTGGCTTCTCAGCACCAACCCGTGAACCCGTCCGCAATTTCTATCACCTTTGAGGGCCCACACCGCAGGAGATCCTGCTACAAATGGTCGCAGCTTTTCAAGCAGCTGTGCTCGGACTGCCCACACTGGCGCTGAGCGTGCCATTGCAGCTGGTTTCCAGTATCATGGCTGGAGATTGGACGGGAAAAACCACTTTTCACCAAAACTTTCAGAAACCTAAAGTGATGGTACTGAGCATTAGGTTATTTTGGGGGTAGGTTTTCCTTTACATAAGTCTTACATACTGCTTATGTATAGGTGAGCACCTCCATTTTAGGTAGAAATGTAAGGTGAACTTTGCTTGAAAAAGTTGAAACAATGGCCCATTTTGGCGCTAAAGAAAAAGTGGGGTCCATCAACTGATTCAAGATTTGGTCCATCAAGTTGCTGAAGTTGGAGCCCCATGTTTTTCCTCTACATCCAGAGCCACCAACTGCGTTTCAGAAAGAAAAACACGAGCTTCTTGATGATTTCCCCCAACACTTAGCTAAATATCATCTTGCTGTCAAGCTGAATGTGATGCCTTCCTTGGGTCTGCTGAAACAAAACGACCCTTTTGTTCACGACGCGGGCTGTCTTTTTTCTCTCCTGCCGTCACTTCTACAAGCTCGGTGGGTCCAGTTTTGACCAGGGCTACCTTTTAGCACTCTACCGAAATACGACTTGCAAACTTTCAGAACTTAGCCGCACAAGGCAGAAAGTTCGTCATCCGTTGCCAAAGTCGGTATCAATGGAGCTGCGTTCCAAAGTCGCCGCATGGTTTTTTTCAAACCCCTCGAATTTTTGCGTTTTTTTTGGCCAAATTGGCAGACCTGAAAAAAATGGCATCTCCGTTTAGAGAGACTTCAGATCCGCTGCCAAATTCACACCATCAAAGTTCTTGATGATGGTTCCATCTTTTCCCACAATGGTCTTGTGTGGAATGTACTTAAGGCCATATTCGTTGGGTGGTCGCCCAGCACCATGAATAAGCTTGGAACTGGACAAGCCTTTGTCTGACTTATAGGCTTTTCCATCCGCAATGCCTAGAAGGTCGGCTTGTCAAGAGAAACCCTCAGAATTTTTGGGGTACAGTAAGAACTGTAACTACTGCACACGCCACCAAAAACCACAAGAAATCGCCCTTCTAAGAAAAGAAACCTTGTCATCATCTTGACCGGAAATTCCCAAGACTAACACCAAAAAAAAAAAGGAGGGCCCCCCCCAAAAAAAACCAATCATCAAATCTTGGCCCTAAAAATTGACGACAACAATGTCGTCGTCGATGTTGTTTTTAGCGCTCCGAGATGCCCTTCAAATTCACCAAGAGAAAGGTGACATTCTCATTCTCAGTTGACAATTTATCCATCTCAGATGCTGCTGGCCCGCAAGCAGGTCAGAAGTTGGCATAGAAGTCGATGACCACAGGCTTTCCTGCCCATCCCAATAAAGGCAGTTGAAGCCGGACCACCCACCAAAAAATCAAACACGAGGAACAAAAACAAGGGGGAGTAGTGAGGTAGTGAGTGAATGGAATCGGGATTGGCCTTATTTGATTCAGGTGGTTTAGATAATTGTTGCCAAGAAACTTAGCAATCCAAACGGATAAAGGATGAAAACAACTCCATGGAGGTTTGTTTAAAAAATATGTCCTACCCAAGAATCCGGAATGAAAAAAAACACACTCATCTTCCAAATTCCTTCCAAGGGGTGAGCTTTTTGGTTCCCACAAAAAAAAATACTCAAAGAATTTCATGTGCAAAACCTTAACCACCCAACCCGAACGCAACAAAAGGTTTAGCTTCAGTTGACCCCCGAAACTCGAGAATTTTTGGTGTCATGACTTCAGGGTTTTTGAGTCAAAGTTCTTCGAGTCGGACACCTTTAATTAAAAAAACACTCACCCTATCCAGCTTCATTATCAAAAAAAAATCCAGCGCCACCACCCCGTCATCCAGAAATGTGAAGTTTTTGCTTCTTAATTTTTGTTGTTCTAAGATGTCCCCGGTGTCCTTCGGCTAAAAACTCGGAGAGTTTCTTCTTGCTTCCATCTTCCAATTCGATTTCGAAATCTGGTGCTGCCTTGCCCACCAAATCCGATGCCATGGCTACCACGAAGGCGGCGGCCGGAAACGCACGGCAGGGTAACTTCAAACAGTACAAGCTGCGGCCAATAATCTGGCAATACTTGGACAAACAGGTTCTTGTGGAAAATAAAGAAAAACACATAATAATAATAAGAAGAAGAAGAATAATAATAACAATAATATATACATCATTATAGAATACATCAGTTTCATTTTTTAAAAATATATTTGCTGCTTGGGTTTTATCATACACTAGATCAGAAAGCGTTGCATCTTCCATTTCTCAGCCACAAGAAGAAACCCTCCGAATTTGTTGTTGTTCCACCAAGACATCCCCCCTTCAAAAATGCCGTAAGCTGAGAGACGCAAGTACTGTTTACCGGCTCGAAGTTCTGCCAAAACATTCCTCACAGCAGGACTGGTTGCTGGGTGTTTACCCAAGTTGTGGAGCTTTTCGGCGTAAAACGTGTGGCCTTTCTCTCTTCGAGTGATGTTCCAACACCACAAGAAGCATGATTAAAAAAACACTCATCATCATCATCATCATCATGATCATCATCATCATCAACATCATCAACATCATCATGATCATCATCATCATCATGATCATCATCAACATCATCAACATCATCATCATCATCATCAACATCATCAACATCATCATGATCATCAGCAACATCATCAACATCATCATCATCATGATCATCATGATCATCATCAACATCATCATCATGATCATCATCATGATCATCATCATCAACACCATCATCATCATCAACAACATCATCAACATCATCATGATCATCATCATCATGATCATGATCAACATCATCAACATCATGATCATCATCATGATCATCATGATCATCATCATGATCATCATCAACATCATCATGATCATCATGATCATCATCATCAACATCATCATCATCATGATCATCATCAACATCATCATCATCATCAT
>DF240737.1:108797-119223 GCA_000507305.1 Breviolum minutum Mf 1.05b.01
TACTATATATATAGTATATAGTATATATATAGTAGTATATATAGTATAGTATAGTAGTATAGTATATNATATTGGGATAATGATCATCCTTGGTGGTGCAGGATTTTGTCCATCAACAGTACAAGTACCCACAAATGGATGGTTTATAATGGAAAACCCTATTGAATTGGATGATTTGGGGGTACCACCATTTAAGGAAACACCCATATATACAGTTTTCACCCATATTTCTAGGGATTAAAATCTTCCATTTTTCCCAATGGGTTTGAGGGTTTAAGGGTAGAAAAACCCTCCCTGAAACTAACATGACATAGCACCTGAAAATTGGTGATTGGAAGACCATCCGGCTTCCTTTTAAGTTTCGGCCCAATTTTCAGAGGCGAACTGTTAGTTTTGGGGAGAGTACGTTTGTTTTTTTCATGCAAGACGAAGCGAAGGAAATTGAGAAAACAATGTTCAAGTCTTGGCTGATACAAGTCGATGTTGGCTGATGCATTCGAGCAAAACCCTTGCTTCATGATGATTGCCGCCACCACCACCACCAGCATCCTCATCATCATCATCATCATCATCATCATCATCATCATCATCATCATCATCATCATCATCATCATCATGTCTGTGATCCAGCCCGCAGCCTCTGCCGCACTAGCAGCTGGAACCATTTGAGGGCAACTGAGCGAGGCGAAGCCGGTAGTCGAACACTCGTGTCTTGTGTGGGCGCCACTCCCTACCTATGGTACCCCCAAAACAAAAGCCATGCGGAAAAGCTATTGCTAAACAACTAACAAAACACCAGAAAAAAATCCGAGAATTTCTTGGGGAAAAATTTCCAAGCTCAACAAAAATGGCTTGGGAAAAAAAAAAACAATGAGATGCTTCACTAGTAATCCCACCCTCATCCCTTCCCCTTCGAATTTCCATCATCCGCTTCCCACGGGAACCCCGGGCTCATGCCAGCGTCCAGGCATCAGGAACTTGCCGGGCTCAAGCACCACGGCATGCAAAATGGAACGCAGCCTTCAGTGGTTTTTTATGCGCGGCTTTTGATGGTTCGTTCGAAATCCGGCGGTTGCACCAGTTGATATGGTAAAGATCCCATTATTTATTCGGTTTTTTTTAAATAGCTAACAGTCGTTGCTTGGCATTTCTTGTATCAACAGTATGGAACTTGTCCCCCCTGTGACAAAATTGGAAAAATTTTCAGGTGTGAGTTTGGGTTGGGTTGGGTTAGTTTCACAAAAAGTTTGGGGGGGTTGGCGCTTGGTGTTTGGTGAGGGGATTGGTCGTGTTTTTTACTTATTTTACGCTTCCTGGAAAGTAGATGGTTCCGACTCCCATGAAATAGATCGTCTCTATATTCATATTTATATGTGTGTATATATATATATACATTAATATACATATGTAATTGGTTCAAGTTTTGTAAGCAAATTGCTATAATTCCTAAACCTGAATTAAGGGCATTTGGACGGATTCCTTTATAATCACCACCATTTGGGAGGACCAACCGACCATCCGGAAGTTTGGTCGCTAGAAATCTGCCGAGAATTTTGGTCCCTATACTAACACGCCCTTAAAAGGAGAGTTCTCTTAGAACCATCCATTCAAATGGTGGTAAAGACGCAAGGATAGAAAAACTTCGCATTGGCATCAGAACAGAATACATTCGCAAATTTATCGTGGATGTCTTCAGCAATCGCCCTGCTATTTTTCTAAAGTGTATCTAAAATCTAATCATTCATGTCAATTTGTAACTCTGTCAATGGAAGAATCCTTTTTGACCTGGCATCTACAAAACGCTGTAAACTCAACTTGAAGTACTGTTGATGGAAGAAATCCTGCACCAGTTGATGTAGTAGACATCCCAGTATTCATAGGGTTTTATACATCCCAGGTGGTGGTTTGGGATTTCTGAACCATCAACAGTAGTACTCACTAAATTTTCTGAACCATCAACAGCCTTTCCCAAAGAAAAAAGCACCAACTTCCTGTCACATTGCCAAGCTTTCCCTACACCTCCACCAAACCTCACGTGGTGTCCTGAAAACAGACCCTTGGACAAATCGCCAAGGGACGTATCGCTGAACAAACAATTGACCTGAGTGGGATCCAGGCAGAAAGTAAATGGGGCAGTTGCCCATGTATCGTAATCTTCATACAAGCCATGAACGAATCCCTACTTTTTTCGCCATGTGCTGTTTTTCGATGGGTACACATACTGTTGATGGTTCAGAAATCCGGCGATCACCAGTTGAGATGGCAAATATCCCGTTATTTACAGGGTTGTGTACCATCAACAGTACTAATCATAACATGTACCTTGTCCAGAATGATCATCCATTTCGCCTCTTTAGTTGGAGTTTCTTCTCAACTCATGGACCTCCGAAATAAGATTTCAGCTGTGAAGGTTTTTGTTGCCTTTGTTATTTCATTTCAAAAAAAAACACCACTCCTGGTTTTTGGATTTTGGAGATGTCTCAACATCCAAGGGACCTCACTGACAAAATGAAAAAGCTCTGGAAAATGGTTGACTCTTAAGGGAAACCAACAGAATATTCAAGGCCCCAATTTGGGGTCGATAAACAACCCATTTGAATGGCCTCAAAAATTTGGCTACCAAACATTTATCCACCAACTTGGATCATTTCATCCCAGTTCAGGTGGCCCTCCCTACAACCTACAGCTCGCCACTAACAAATAGGCCTCTTAGACACCCCTAACAGGAAGCCGGATCGTCGGAAGCAACCACCCATTTTCAGGTGCGAAAATGTCATGTTAGTTTCAGAGAGGGTTTTTCTACCTCTCTGACCAAAAAAAAACATGGGACAAATGGAAGGTGTTGATTCCCCCTGAAATATGGGTGAAACAACCCAAAGGCCGAAAAACCAGCCCACTTTTCTCCTTCCAGGTCACGCGATCCGCCGAAGTGAAGAAGGACAACATCAACGGCCTGAGTCTGAAACGGACGGCCATCTCCGGGAGTTGGTTGGGAAACAGGATTCCGAATATGGATACATGCCAATGTGTTTTTTGCCATGATAGAGGATAATGATGATTCAAAAGCCCGAAGGATACATCATTATGTGAACTATTTCAATGGTCTCATTAGGTACAGTATACGCTACGGGTACAGTCTATGAATCCTGGCTTTTTTTAACAACCAGATGGATGGCCAAACTTCGGATGTTTGATTCCAGTGATAACCTGACCAACCCCATGGTGTGGTTGTCATGTGTGATCTAAGTCACCGGATAGGGCAACAACAGGAGGATTCATTGAATCCTCTGAAGCTACCATTTCCTCATCTTCAAGAAGAGAGAGAGAGAGAGAGGCTTATAGGGGTCATAACTGACCATGAGAACCCACAAGCTTCATTTGGATGTTGGAGAGAGAGAGAGAGAGAGGAAGAGAGAGACTGTAAGCTGAGGTATCACACATGCGGATGTAGGGAACCTCGGACATGCGGAATCCAAGTTCTGTTGGGTGATGGATGTATTTTCAGACTCCGGGCCTCCAAATCCATCACCAAAACCGAAGCATTTCACCGAGTTTGCCGTCACATTTTTTGAAAACCCCCAGAAAATTTGAGCTTACCAAATCCTCAACGCAACAACAAAAAACCTAAGAAATCTCCAAGACCAAAACAATTATATAGGGAAAAATAACACATAACCAATTACGAAACCTTAAGCTGCTGACAGTCAGAAACGAGAGTAATGCCTCTGCATCAGAAGGTCTCAAACGATCCTGAAGGTGGGAGTACAAGCGACAAAGGACATGCGGCAATAGAGCCCATTTTTCGGATTCGTAATAATACCCTCTAGTAAACCAACATGTCTCCCTAAAAAGGGACTATCTTATTTCAATAGGAAATACATCTTCCAACCATTGATTTTCAAGGGACATGTCAATTTTCCAAGGTGTACCAGCCCATAAAAAAGATATGAAAAAACGCCCCAAAAACAAAGGAAAGGAAATGTATGGAAAGGTCAAGCCATTTTTGGAAGGTCGGTTTTACCCAAGTTTATCCTTTAAAAAAAACCGAACACCACCATTTTTATGGAAATTTCGTATCCCAAATTCACCAAAACCCATCCAAACCTCGAAGGTAGGCAAAGAGCGCAAATAGAGCCTTGGGCTGAAAGTTTTCGGAGAAATCAGTAGGGAGAAACCCTCCCGCCAAATGCAGCCAGGTGCTGTCCTGGTTGATAAGTCTCAACTTTGGGGGGTGGGTCAGTGAATTTGGGGGGCATGGCCGGCGCCGAATTCTTCGGACCAATTTTCGTTGAAGCTGTGGGATTTTCCAGGTTGGGATAGTTTGGGAATCAATCAGCAAATTAAATACTTCATTGCTGATGAGCTGATGCTCGAAAAGTCGCAAAGGGAAAATGTTGGATCCCCAATCAATACCCAATAAATAGCCACTATTTAAGATGTATGTGGAGTTAAGCATCAATGGCCGATTTCTAGGATTCCAAAACATCAAGAAGGTTAGGAAAAAATCCGAAAACCCAAACCTTCACCCTGTGTCAACTATATATAGTACTGTAATTTCTCAAACTGTGAAAAAAAAACAAACAAAATTGGATAAAATCTTTTTTTCAGGCATCTTGAGGGTCAAATCGTTTCAATCTTCAAGTTTTCAACTCCAAGACACAAATCATCTTCCGTGCGCACCACGGCACGCCCGGTGTACCTTTCAACTTTTCACGGAGAGTTTTCGGGGTGTTTCCGGGAAACCAGGGAAGGTCCTCCTGGTGGGAACCGGTTTTCGGGGGGGGCACTTGGAAGCTAACGCAGCACTGGCATAGCGGTGGCCACTCGCCGAAGGTTTTGGCCTTGACGGCAAAACTCAAGAGAAAAATGTGTTTCCCCAAAAAACTCCCAGAAATTGGCGAATTTTTGTTTGTTTCCCCTATGAACCTTTTTGGGGAGTTTTTGCAAGTTCATCCAGAAAGTTTCATGCCGTCGTGATTTTTTTTTTGGGTGCCCGCCTGTAATTGGGCTCGTTGGTCTTCAGCACGTGATCTTGACCTTGCTTCATGCCAACAGCGATTGAACCGTGGCATCCGATTAGCGGCTTCCAAGGTTGAGTGATCGTTGGTCCATCCCCTCTATAGGTGCCAAACCAAAGGCAGAAACCTGGAAGATGGCCTAAGGTCGGGGGGGGCAATGGCAAAGGGGCCGGGCTGCTGCTTTTTTTTGTTAAAAAAAATATGAGGGAAAGATTCCAAGCATCCATGACAAAATGGTGCCAGGGATGATAAACTATACCTGGACCTTCCATTTTGGGTGCTAAATGCTTCTATTTTTTAGGGTTTAATTGGGACCCCTTGCAAGGTTCTGGTATATATATATATATATACATATATAGTCTATGTATACAGTATATATATATAGATAAACCACCATGAACAGCATGAATCACACACTTTTTGGGTGATTTCCATGCCAAGGAACACCACGATTGGTTGGAGGTCCAAAAACTTCATTCTCATTCGCCACGTTCCAGGCTAGATAGGCTGCCTGGAGGAGCTGTGGGGGTCGACCTGTTTTGGTTTTTGTTAAGTTGATGGAGTCTATACTTGGAGGATCATCCCAGTTAGTAAGTGGCTAATAACCATGGTAAAAATCATCCCAGTTGATTTTCCACTTGTTGTTAGTAAGGCTTTTCAGACAATTGCTTTTTGGTATACTAAAACTACCAAGTTTTCTTGATTTTTTGGGATATGTCCACCATCCAACTTGGGATCCATGGTGTAAAATTAGATCATAATGTTTTTTTCAGTCCTCGTGTAACAAACATAGAAACCGAATACCAATAGACCCAACTCAAAAACTGGACCTCATGGTGGCTGTCAAACCATAAAAGTCTTTTTGGAACCAAGAAAAATCTCTGACCAACGGAGATTCACCAAGATCTCCATTGGGGAAGCTGCTGGGGTATCTGTTGGTGACCTGTGCATGGTCTTTTTTTTGTTTGACCTCCACACTTCAGAGCTGCCTGAAGCGACCAGTTGTTGGTGTCAGGAAACACTCGCAGATCTGTGCCTAAGTCATCAACAATCTACAAAGTACCTGCATCAACACCAGCCCCAAAATTCGAATTTCCAGCTGACAAAAATCTGGTACCTTTTCTTCCACCTACAACACAATAAGGTCAAAAAATGATCCGTCAAAATTCCTAAAGCCGAGCATCATAAGAAGTACTTCCAGAAGAACATGATGTCTCGCAAGGCTGCAAACTCTGGCCAGGTTCGGACCTGACACCCGTTGGTGTTTTTGCCGGCGCCAGGTGGAAACTTTTGTGGATGAAAAAATATGTTGAATTGCTTCAAAGCAAGGCTTAGAAGTTGGGTTATGTGTATATATATATATATGTGTCTAAATATAGTATATTTGTATATATATACATACATATGTATATATGTATGTATATATATATATGTATATAACCTCATATACCAGTGGAGTTATTAGGGATGTCTGTCTTTTTCTCAACTAAAAATAGGATAACATCCATTTGCCAAATTCACCAAGTGTGACTTTCGCCCATTTCCCCAAAGGTGACAAGCCTGGCAAAAAAGGGATGACATTGGAGGCACGTTTTCCCCCGAATAACATGACATGACATCATGACTTCAAGAATTCCCGTGAATTCAATAGGAAAAATACATCTTCCAAATGGTGGATGGTTACATTGTCATGTTAGGTTTTCTTTTTTTTTGGGGGGGGGGGGGTATGAATGCCTATGTCACCCAAAAATTATGGCCCTAACCACTTCAAAGACATCCGAGCAAAAGTGCAGCAAAGAAAACATGACAGGATGAGGAAAAGCGGACAAGACCCAAAGCACCGAATGCTGTCCACTTGAAAACAGCCGTTGCTGGCTGTTAATTTCCATCAATTTTACCCCTAAAAAGTTGCCTTAAAGCATGTACTTTCCTATGCTTTCAAGGTCGTTTCCCCATCATTTCACTCACCAACTTTCCCACCGTCGTTGTTTTCAATTCCGAGGCACCAAATAGGCGTTTTCCGACTGATTGCCGGCCACCAGTTTACCCCACTCCTAGAGGAACTGGAGATTTTGCAAGGAATTTTGGCTCATTTATGGCAATGGTGTTTACTTGCCTGAAGTTTACCAATAGGAGAGGATCGTCGGAACCAACCACCATGGCTTTCAGGGGCTATGTTTGTTAAACTTTCCGACGGGGTATCCAATCTAGTTCAAAATCATCTTTGAGAAAAAAAAAAATGCCAATTACTACAAGGTTAATGAGTGTTTTTGTCCCGTACATAAGGGAAACCATGGGAGTTGGGTCTCCCCTGTTTGTACCTTGACTATAGGTGGAATATCCAACGAAACTAACCCCTCAATGACTATCCAGTCGCTCTCCTTTCCAGTCTCGAGGAGATGTTTGGCACACATTTGCTTCCTTGGAGCCGTCGCTTTCCAGCAGTTCAGTCGGATGGGTTCAAAGTGATGGTACGTTGGGTTTTTTGGTGAAACCTTGGAAGCAGCAGTTCAGAATTTCAAATCAATGGAACCAATCTCCTATTTGGAAGTGGGGTGATTTTTTCCATTGCCATGTTAGCTTTTTCATGAAGGGTAAGTGGCCGTGGCCCATTTACTGAATTAAAACTGCCAGTCTTGTCAAATGTCCTCTTAAGAAACTCAGCCACGGACACTACACGTTCCAGACCTTTCTCCCTCTCGACATACATCATCCATCCTGGGACGTGTTTCCCAAAATCCAGCCCAAACAAGAGGCAATAATTCGAAACTTGCTGAGCTTTTGACCATAGGTGTCCCAGTCAAAAAGTGTTTCATCCTGCTGCGGCTGGAATTGCGAATGGGCTGCATCCAATTCCAGTGTTACTTGGAGGATCATCCCACTTAGTAAGTAGTTAGTATCCCCCATTTATAAGCCATTTAGGCCACTTATAAGGGGAACAACCCCACTTAGGGGACCCACTAACTAATGGTTATTCACCACTTACGAATCGTGGGATGATCCTCCAAGTAGGTCTCAACATCTCTCAGGTGTCGATCTATAGAAGTAGCGGTAACCTTTTGACAAGGAGTCTCTCGGTCATAATCGAACACAAAACATAAACGTTTATCTCTCCTATCTTCACCAATTTCTTATAACTTCCCCAAAAGGTGACCCTTTCATTCAACGAATCGCAAACCTTTGGCATTTTGCATCGCTCGCCCCCGTCCTTGAGCTTTTTGATTTCATAGTGGCTCATTACTTCACCTTTGGCATCTTTTGAGCTCCGAAAAAAACCCAAAAATTCAGCAAACATCCACGGTGTTGAACGGATGTTTGCCCCGGCAGGGCATCTTGAAATGAGGGGATGTGTACACTTTGAACAACTGCCGGGGTGGCATCAAGAAAGTGCATTCCAAGTGACAAAAGTATGCACAAATTGCTGTGCGAGCCTTAAGCAGCATTTCGGGGGAAATGCGACAATTCAATGCTGAGGTTTGTGTCGTTTCAGGGTTGTGTTTTGATTGAGCTCTTTTCGTTGGGCATCTTGTGCACATGTACTGCATTCACACTGGATATGTCGACTCAAATTAGCAGCCAAAAAATCCAAAAGCTCTTCGCTGAATCTGGGTCGACACTTTCATGTGACTTTGAAGGCTTCGAATCCCCATGTTTTCCGCTTCGACGATCGGAGTTTCTCGCTTCCCGAACAATGCAACCGTTCGGGTTCTTCGTACTGAAACGGAGAGCTGCTCCAATCAATCTCCAATCAATCGGGAAGCTTCTCGTTTCGGAATTCCCAATGCGAAACAGGGTGCAATGGGAATAGAACCTCAGAAGTATTTCTGCAAACCCCTTGGTTTGCAATATATCTCGAGGTCTCTTTTTTAAAGTACAAATTTATGACCCTGAAAACCTCTGACTGTAGGTCACTTCTGGACAAAGGGGTCATTGTGTCGCCCAGTAGGATGATTTCATTCCTGTACAGTCGCATGCACTTCTTGGCGTCCGCTCCGGGTTACTGCAAAGTACATACCCATTCCAATCAAAGCCAGCGCTGCATTCACGTAGTAGTAATATTCCAAATGACCTTCATCCAAATTGTTCGGATATGCCAACTTGCTTACCTGCGAGTTGCGAGTTGCCATCTTTGGGAAAAGGTCCAAAAAAACATTCTTCCGAATAAATATGGTGATTTAAAATGGTAGAAACTTTTTAAATTCAAAATGGTTTTGCATCTTACAGTAAAAAGATGCAAATCCAAGTTGCACTTGCTGTAAAGGCATTTGACACAGATCCTTGAAAGAAAAGATTGAAAGCTTGAAGAAGAGAACGAATTTCTACTGGCGCAGCTTCGTAGGAAAAGCAATACATACCTCTCGTGAAAGCGTGGTAACACAACTCATCTCTCAAGATGCGTGTCAAGTGGTCAAGTGGTCAAGTGTCATGCCAGTGATGTCAGGGTTGTGAATGCTCTGAGTCTCAAATGACTTCAAAAATAATGTGCACCCTGGATTGATAAACAGCCAATGTCTGTTTAACTGGAGGAGCACATCCCATTTTTAGTGGCAAAAAAAATGCAGTTCGTTTGCCACTTTTTCTTCCTACCGGATTCCCCTTCATTTCGTTCACAGCTCTCAGCTTCAGAAACTGGCGTTCCAAGACACATGGATTCACCAAGACTTCCGCAATGCCCACCAGAGCGAAAGGAATAAAAATCCAAAACGCACTGATATCTCGCATGCGTGTTCCAGAAATTCCATCATCATAACCAGGAGCACACTGTGAAAAACCCGCATCACAAAGGGCAGGAGCTTGTTTGCGATAGATCTCCAAGACCGCTGCCGCCAGGTTTGAGATACAGGCAATGATCAAACCTGCAATGATCTTTTGACCTAAACGTACATTGGAACCTTTCATCCTCGCAACCATGGGGTAGAGGCAAGACTCAAAGATGGGTGTGACCACAACGATGGCGATGGCATCAGCAATGTTGAGGAATGCACCATTTAGTTGGCCTTTCCCAATCCTTAAATCCATCTGGCAAGCTTGTGATGGAAATGCATTGTTCATTGAGTTGTAGCACAAGTTGAAGGCAATGTTCACCACAACAATCACCGGTACCGCTGAGAAGGTTTGTTGTGCCTCCTTCACACTGAAGATCTTCGCATCCTTCACATCCTTCATCTCTTTATCATCAAGTTCTTTCACCCAAGAGCAGTTTACATTTGCCACAATCAGGAAGACACAAGACATAAAGCCTAAGACCAATGCAACCTGGCTTAAGACATCATTACCAGAAGAGCTTCCATGTAAACGTCTCCCACCAGATTCACCTCAAGGGCTGTCACAGAAAAAGCGAGTCGCAAAACGCCCCTTGGAGGACACCACGATACTTATGTCCCATGTATCTTTGTCCTTTAAGAAAC
>DF240738.1:0-25570 GCA_000507305.1 Breviolum minutum Mf 1.05b.01
TTTTTTTATGTGTTTGTTGAGTTTGCGGTCTTTTGGTTTCATATTTGCGGATATTTTCGAAGCATTTTGAGCATTCTCATAGCATTTGTGCTTACTTGCGGAAATTTCTATGTCGTCGTGAAAAGGAACTGAGTGCTCCGAGGATTTCACTGTTCTGAAAGGGTATTTTGTTTCACTTAGTTTTCTGGATGTCTTCTTTTTCTGTTGTTGTGTTGTTTTTGTTTGGTTTTGGGGCTTGTTGCTTGTTTTCGCCATTGAACATCCGGCTTTTTGCATTTCACCTGTTCTCTTACAACCTGATTGGTGACTCTGGAAGAGTACCTGAATCAGATCTTCCGAGGTGTTGGATCCATGGTGCGAAGGAGTGTCAGACATCTTTCAACTTGTCCTTGGCAGAGTCTCTCAATCTGACTAACCGGAGAGATTCCCCTTCGTGATGGTGGGCATGAGTTGTCCGACCACAAGACGTTTTGATGACCGTCAGAGCCTCGAGCGCGCGGCATGAGCTACAAAAAATAGTTGGTTGGATTGGGTTGGTGGGATGGGTTGTTTGGTTGTTGTTTGGTTGTTGTTTGGTTGTTGTTTGGTTGTTGTTTGGTTGTTGTTTGGTTGTTGTTTGGTTGTTGTTTGGTTGTTGTTTGGTTGTTGTTTGGTTGTTGTTTGGTTGTTGTTTGGTTGTTGTTTGGTTGTTGTTGTTGTTGTTGTTGTTGTTGTTTGGTTGTTGTTGTTGGTTGTTGNGCCCCTCAACACACAGCCCGGCACTCTCTACAACATGCATCTATCTGTTACGAGGTCAGAAGGTGGCCAACTACCACAGTAAGGGCAACAGTACCCTGTCGCGAAGGACTGCGACCTGGTGCTGCTCTCTTGCGCCTCTGGTACCGCCGACTGGGCTCGGGCAGTGAACGCAACATGCGCTTGGATATGGCAGTTTTCGCTTGGGGACATATGATGCACGAACAAGATGCATCAGCTCATTTGGTGCCAAGCTGCAATACTGGAAAGGGAGGATAGGAGAGACTTACATTGGCGTCAGCCGTGGACCTCAGACTCTTTGGCCCTCGGGTCAGAGATGAAAACCAGAAATCACCCCATTGGGCGTGCCACAGACATCGGTCCATGGTCGGGTTGCTTTACTGCTGGTTTGTCAAAACCGGCACCATATACTGTCAGTGTAGTCAGGGCTTTCTCCCTGCCACAAGGGAATCAAAGGTGCTTTCCCGAACCTTCTCCAGGCCTTTCGGGTCTATACCTTGCGTGGCTTCATCAGCCACCACGTGGGTGAACCTACCAAATGTTGGTGGGCAACCGACACGAATGTATCAGGTAAGGCAGTGGCCATGCAACAGACATCTTGGTTATGGTAGAACTTCAGCGTTGCAGTACAGGCTGAAAAGCAGCACACGTGTAACCCTTTTATCTTTGTCAGGGACTATTACTGGACTACGGTGGAAATGAAGGAGGTTTTCCAGTTTCTACCAGTTTGTCAGTGAGTTATCTGAACTATGAAAGCAGGAATTTTGACATTCGGTATGTGGGACATCAATGAGCGGTAATTGCTACATCATCGCGGAGCAGTACTGAGAGGTATGTGGGACTTCTTTTAGTGGTATTTGCTACATCATGGCGGAATAGCACTGAGAGGAACCTCCGCCCAGGTGCCGTTCATACGACTTGGACCATTGTCACATGTAGGGGATTACAAACTTGGGTTATGTGGGACATTTATGAGTGGTATCTGCTTTGTCATTGCGGTGCAGTACTGAGAGGTCATCTGGACTATGGAAGCATGAGTTATGACCTTGGGTTATGTGGGACATCTATGTGTGGTATTTGCTATTTTATGGCGGAGCAGTACTGTGAGTGAGTATTCCCTGGCAAGCCTACATGGTTGCTTCGTTTGCCGTGGAAGGAGGCAAGTTATACTCAACTACAATCCTGGCCCTTCCAGAATGTTACAGTACAGAGTGGCAAGCAGCACACGATGAACTCTTTCATCGTTGACGGGGTCTTTCGCTGGACTGCAGTGGTGTGGAAGGAGGTTCTTCCATTTCATCATTGGGTCATCAGGACTATGGAAGCATGAGTTATGAATTGGGTTATCTGGGACATCTATGAGTGGTATCTGCTATTTCATGGCGGAGCAGTACGGAGAGGCGGAAGAAAACCTATGGTAGAACTACCCAACATTACAGTACACACTGCCTGGTGATTTCCTTCATCTACGTCAGGGTCTATTACTGGACCGCAGTGGAATGGAAGGAGCTTCTTCCAGGTTCATCATTGAGTCATCTGGACTAATGAAGCATGAGGTATGACTTTGGGTTATGTGGGACATCTATGAGTGATATTTGCTATTTCATTGCGGAGCTGTACTGAGAGGCATGGGGACTTTTCTGAAAGCGTAGTGTTTCACTCTTCTTATGAGGTGTCCTGGTGGTTTTTGGGTTGTTTGTTTTTGTGGCTGTTGTTTTGTTNGTTGTTGTTGTTGTTGTTGTTGTTGTTGTTGTTGTTGTTGTTTGTTGTTGTTGTTGTTGTTGTGGTTGTCAATAACTTGGGTGTTGCTACCGAACAGGTGGATGAAATGGTGAAACGTGTTTTCCTTGAACTGGTATTGTACAAAATGCCGACGTGGCTGAGCAGACTGTTGCCTCAGACTGTTGCCTCGAACGCAAGACTTTGTGAGCAAAGCGTGATGTCTCAGCAGTGAGTGGCGGTGGATTTGACAGTGTACCCACAGTAGTGAAGTCCAACCCGAGATGACGAGATGACGTTGAAAGAAAACCATCAGTGTCAATGAGACCGGAAGCGGAGTCGACCACTGAATGGGGACGCAAAGCCGACCACACCGTTTGAAAGAAGGACCTGAAACTTTTGTCTTAGGACAGTGTTAATCGAAATGAACTCTACATGCGTGTCTTGCTGGGTGCAATTCTTTTGTGCAGCGTTGCTGAAAAAACACAAAGGCTGGCTTTGAAATGGGGTCAAATATTGTTTTGGACCTCAATTATTCACTATTTATTGCATCCAATAACTTGCAGACTACTACCTTGTAACTTAATGTCACGTGCAAGGAAGAGCTGCACGTGGCTGAAGTGGCTAGGGGAACTGCATTTTTTTCTTCAATTTTTGTAGGCAGCAAAACAGATTTCATGTCAAAGGGCCGCGATGCTTGGAACACTATGCAGCCAAGGGAAGGAAAAAGAGGACATTTGGTAGTTGGTAGTGAAGTGTTTTTCTTGTTTGTCGCTTATGTCTCTTTGTGACCATTGACATTTTGTCCACGTTAGTTTTCCTGCTCAGTTCCGAAGGCTGGTTTTACCAAAGATCATCAGTTGCGTGTAGTGCGAATGTTCCGAACTTTATTTCGAACACGAGCTTTGGAAACGTCATCATTTTAGTTCTGACAAAGATGTTTGTAAAGTTATGTCCGTGGCCGAGTCTTTGCCTTGTGACGGCCGTCATTTTGACTTCTTGATTTCATTTCATTATTTTTTGGTTGTTTTTTTTTTTAAATTCGGTAATTTTGCACGTACTGTTCGTAGAGTAATATGATTTTTTGTCATATTTTATGTAAGATTTTTTCTTTGTTGGCTTCATTGTTTGTTGTTTGGGTTGTTTCGGGTTGGTTGTTTGTTTGTCTGTCTGTCTGTTTGTTTGCTCGTTTGTTTTTTTGTTTGGTTGCTTGCTTGCTTGCTTGGTTTGTTGAACACAAGCAATAAGGCATTCCGTACACATGTTGAAACATTTCTTGTGTTTTAAAAGACTATTTTGTTCGCACCGTACCCAGAATATGGGTGAATTTTGAATGAGAAACTCCTGCCACCTGTGATTCGTTTTTTTTTCTTCTTTCGGTTGTTTGTCCTGTCAGACGTTTTCTGACGTGATGACTTCTTCTACAGTATATTTTGCCGATAGTTCCTCTTTTCCTTTCCATTCTGTCTATATAGTGACTTCTGAATGTCATGCAGGATCGCAAGGGTGTTTTGAAGTGGTAATGCAATGAATGACACGGGTCCACTCGTGCTTCAGCTCTTTTAAGATGAAAGCACATACTTTCTCGTCCGGGCGTTTTTTTGAGGCAGCGATGAATGAAACTGTTGTGGTTTGGCTCAAACCAGCTATGTGTGAGGTAGAAGGGGGTATAGGACCCGTGCCGCCAGGAACTCAACGGTGAGGCGGAAATGGAATTGTTATCAACCTTTGAAAGGAACTTGTGGTTGAACGTTTCCAAGAATCTGGTTGAATGTCGGAACGCAATCAAGTTTTGGATAAATGAATCTGATTTGATCACCTTTCCTCTCCATTTTCTATTTTCCTCCCACAAAAATCCTGACAGCTTGACTTTTTTTTTCCTTGATTCTGAGGCCAGGGGCAATTGCAGATGGTCTGGAGCCGAGTTTTTTTTTGACAAACTGTCAGTCCGGTGATGAACACTTTTCTGGGTTCTCAATTGATACATCTACCAAAGCTTCACAGGGTCAGGTCAAGGTTCCAAAAGGTGGTTTGTATTGAGAAATACCATTCCTGAATTAGTGCTGTCCAGGCATATTGCAGGAGCTGGGGATGATACACATATAATTTATACAGATATTCAATATGTTTCCCAAAAAACATCAGAATCTCCAGAATCACCGGGTAGACCGGGTAGACCATCATTCAGCCAGATACCGATATTTCTACCAACTTCTGAGTTCATGGAGCTCAGGTGGCTATCGGAAAGGTGCTGAGCAGCGACCGAGATTGGGATGTCGTGAATATGGGATGGTTTCATGATTTGTTTTGACAGTTTGAGCTCATTTTGCTCTGTTTTTTTTCCGAAGGTTAAATCACCAAACATTTCAGGTACCTAAAATGGAGGTACTCACCTATATAAGCTGTATGTAAGGCTTATGTAAGGGAAACCCCACCCCTAAAGTAGCCTTATAAGGTTCAGTACCTCAATTTTAGGTACCTCAAACTTTTGGTGATTAAAGTGTTTTCAGAGTCAGCCATCATCAATCACTGCTGGTTGCACTCAAAGTTGGCAGGTCCAGAAGATGGAGAGTGGGGAAGCTAAGTCTGTTGCAGTTGGAAAGATGGAAGTGCACAACGAAGTAGTCTTCCCAAAGCTTTTGACGAGATAATTCATTTGTTCAACCATGGCATGGCAGACCTTGGTTGTTTTTGGCCACTGATAGTTGTGGTAACTAAAACCTCCTCTTGGAATTGGATGGGTAAATCAGGACCTTGGGCCAGCACAGCAAGGAAAATTCCTTTTGTTTGATGCAGTGTTTCACAGATTGCCCAAAAGCACCAAACATCTTGTAGAGCCAATTGAGAGACAATGTTCCAGGCCACCAGAAGAAGGCCTTGGCGTTCTGGCTCATATTCAGTGGTACCTGGCATGGTTCCCACCGTAAGTGGTTGATGATGGCGGTCGTGAATTGTCAACGGGGCTTCTGTGTAGTCTCATCTCTGGATGAATTCTTTGGTCCGCTCGAAGAATCTCCCGAAGCGCCCCCCTTTTGTTGAACAGGGATGCATTCTCAAAGAAAACGTGCAACAAACCGCTCGAGCACACCTTTCGCAGCTTTCCTTTTCCTTCATACTCACCAACCCCTAGCCCTCGAATGATGGTGCCAGGTTGCCAGTAAAACATGCACTGGACTTGAAGCAAGAGAGGCCTGGGCAGACCGTGATTGGGCCCAGCCTCACAAAACTCAGGTTGGTTGATCTTTTTCCCGGCTTGGACCATTTTCTAAACTCTGTATACAGATATATAGACATCTTTTCCTCGATCTTTTCGGAACCATTTGACTAGGGGCAAAAAGCCAAGCACTTTCGGGCATCAAGAAAGAAACCTTTTTCATCAAGGGTTTTCTGTCTCAGGTTTCCTTTTCCACCGAACAAACATCCCACAGATGACTGAAAAGAGCAGCATAGACATCTCACCCGATCCTGGACCCTGAAAATTTGCCCCTCTAATCAAGCTGCTGGGAAGTTTCAGTGAAGGCTTCTCGGCGTTGTGACAAAGTATCTGCCGGTCAGTGGTTATGGTATGGTGAAGAGTGGTGCTGGCACGCTTTTCGAAAGTGTGGAATAAGGGTATGCAGAAATCAAGCAAGGCAGCTCAAAGAGAGACACATCATTGTAGTAAACTATGTGGGGTCTGTATGGTTTTGTTGAAACAAGAAAGCGTGTTTTTCTTGGTTTCCAGGTCACATGTTCGAGGGCGAGCTGACGTTCAGGATAGATCGGATCATGCCTGAATTTCAAGACGTGAACTCAGATGGCAATGTCGACTGCCATTGCGTTTGGGGGGATGGTGGAAGCAGCACGGCGGGTGGGTGTGTCATTTCCCACTGAGGCACATCCTCTCCATGAAAATGAAGGGGTAGAGCTTTGGACTCAGAGCTCAGCCAGATGGACTTGTTCTTGCAGTCGTGGACAGTCGTCAGATGCCTGCACCACGGTGTTTCTGTCCTTGGTATTTGAGAACATTTTATATCAAGGTCAATGTATGTATTCGCTTGGTATGTATATTATAATATCTACACGAATAAACACAACCAGTCAAGCCCAACCGCCAAACCCTCACAACCCATACAGCGGCTTTTTCCTCCCGCGAAGCGGCCAAAGCGACTCTCAGGTTTGATGTTCAGGCCGACGACCAAGGTAAGGCCGTGGCGGTAGCCGTAAAGCCGGTCCTCGGTCGAAAGCCTCTCGGCGAAAAAGGGGGGCGCAGAAGATCAGTAGTTGACTTCCTTGAACAATTTGGATTGATACCATGCTTGGGGTTGGCGTTGTGGTGCCCATCTTGTTTTGCCACACACTTTCTGCGCTGAGGCCCTACGACGTTTTGGGGCAAAGACATAGAGGTTATGTTAGGCGTTTCGCAGAACGCCTGGGGCCCCACCGGAAAGAGCTGCTGCGGTGCACAATTCTCATCTGACATGAACTAAAAGATAACTAAATTTGATAAAGGTTTAGCAGTACTTTGATAGGATTTGTTCACAAGTCACTTTTTTTGAAAGAGTTCATTTGGTTGTGCCACGCCGCCAGGCTGGGGATTTCTGAATGCGGCTGCCTTTGATGGTGATTTATTCGTCCACCGTGACAACCTGCTACTGGAGCCTCCGTCTCAGCGAGCGCTCCTGCATCACACTCGTCACACTGTGATGTCACTTTTGTCACTTTTTTTTTGAATTTTGCACGACATTTGGAAGGATTAGGTGATTAGGTCAGTTGGGTCAGTTAGGTCAGGTAGGCCGAGGGACTCCATTTTTCTCAAAGATTCCTGATTCCAAGGCCTGGAACGGAGACTGGCGCTGATGGGCAGCCAATCCTTCGGACGGTGCCCCCTGGGCTCTGTCGTTTTTTGTTTGGTGTGAAGGTGCACTGGTGGTTTCCGTGAGGCCCGAATTGAAACAAAGCATGAAAGGAACTTCCCTTTCTGTCCAATGATGTCCAAGACAGTTTGAACACATTCGAAACAGACCCCCGTGAAGCTTGTTGGAAGGGGGTCACATGTTGCGGCACCATCTAAGGGGTCTGTTTGGATGCTCAAGCATATCAGATCTTTCTCTTCAAGATTCTTTGATGAATTGTTGTTATTTCACCAAAATGAGAGGTTGATGGTGAGCAGGAAGACGAATGCCCAGTTGCAGGGTCTCCTTGTTCCCAAGAATCTCTGCAGATGATTCGGTGAAAAGATGATGCTCTTTGATTCTGCTCTATCTGTGGTGAAAGATATGCTCGTGGGAGATGCATTTGTGGGATGAAGCAAGTGGACCAGCTTCCAAGCCGGATGGCAATGGTTTGGGGTTAGGCAGCTGAGAGCATTTTCGATGGTCTTTTTGAAAGCCTGCGCCAGAAGCAATGACATGGAGGAAGACAGTTTAGAAGATATGACCTTCCTCAGAAAAAGGTTCTTTAGCAAATCTTACAAGGGGGTATATAGGTTGACCTTATGACTTTCAATGGATGTACTGTTGCAATCCATCTTGGCCAGGGCCAAGTGGTGGAGTTTGACGTGGCTCTAGATGATCGTGGACGGGCCGTCGTTTCCTCAGTGCTGATGCATGCTTTGGTATGTGAATGCTGTCAATGTGAACAGAGCAGTGTCAAGACTCTTGGTTGATTGATTGGCTTCCTCCATTGATATCCCAAGAACATTCAATCAACAGCATCCAAAAACACCCCCAAAATGTGGCCCACACTCCTGCGATGGAAACACAGGTCCACAATCAACACCCCTTGTGGCAAAGAGATGGACCATCTCTCCCAGGGTTCATTTGACACCTTCGCATTTTGAAAGTGAACTCTGGATTTTGCAATTCATGAAAGTAGACTCTGGACAAATTGGTTAAGACTTTTGACATGTCATACATCTCCAAGTGGTGAAGTGTTTGGATTCAGAACAAGGCAGCCTCCAACCATTTGTGGAAAAACAACGATGCTTAAGAGACATTTTTCCGATGTTTGTTTGACCAAATCGCATCCCGCTTCCGTTTGAAGCCAAGGTGGCCAAACAAATCACCACTCGTGCCTTGCTCCGCCCGGGCGATTGGATCGGGCATAGGTGGGGCTGGTAGGTGGTGCAGGTGGCAGTAACTTCACTCTGGTTGCTTGTTGTCTTTCATACGGGATGATATTAAGTAACTTGCTGCTACTACATACTCTTACCATCTATTACCCTTTGTGATAAGGATTATTATTGCCCAATATCTTGCTATCCCTGTGAAACAACCAGTTTGACGTCCACTTGCTTGTCGAATATGGTTGGATCACTTCATACGCGTTAGTATTTTCTTGATCAAAAACACAACTATCGTAGCTCATGACATCGGGAAAATCTGTTGAGTTTTGTTGCCACTGCTCAAAGTATTAGATGAGATGGTGGTTGCTTGCTCGCACTGGATGACGGAGATTTCCCAATAACGGACGAAACTCTTCGGTTGGTTTAGGAGAGGATGCAAGGAGTGGGAAGTTCATGCAGTCGCCAACCAAATGTTTGGGTCAAGTTCCATTCTTTCTGGGAAAATTTGGACAGCTGTTTTGCATGATGCCAGTACTTCATGACAATATTGTTATTACTATTGAATTATTACTTAGTATTGCTGTTACTATTAGTCTTCTTGTTACCATTAGTATTGTTATTGTCATTGTACTGTTATCTTGGCAAGTAGTACATATTGTCTTGTTAATTATTACCGTTATCATTGGTACTGTCATTTGATTCTTAGTATTGTAACCATTATTGTTCTTATTGCCAGTGCTATTATTAGTTATTATCATCATCATTGTTCATCTGTTTGTTATTTTCAGTGTTGTTTATTTTACCATCATCATCATCATCATCATCATCATCATCATCATCATCATCATCATCATCATCATCATCATCATCATCAGACTTAAAGACTTGAAGGCTAAACGACAACTGTTAAAACGATACTTCCCATGCATCCAAGCACTGGATCCATAATGCCTTGGATGCAGAAGTTGACATCAACCGTTTATGGAATCTCACTAGGGAATTTTTTTGGCGAATCCGTTGGTTGATTTGTCAGGTTGCGAGGATACATTCGGTCGTTTCAAGGTGTTTGGAGCTTGGTGAAGCGCCAGGAAGGCCTTGAGGTTTCGACATGAATTGCTGGAGTTTGGAGGGTCCCAAATTTTTTCGGGAGGGTCATACCCAAATTTGGGCTGAGGCTTGGGGATTTATCAATTCTGATCGTTTCGCTGGAGATCTCTTTGTTCATCGTGATTCTCTATTGGTCTGGGCCTCGTAGTCTCCATTCTTGAATGAAGGGCCCGAGCTGTTTCACGGGAATGTCTTCCACGCCATACTTTTTTCTGAAGAATATGAGTACTTCTGAAGAATATGAGTTGGCAGTTGTTGCTTGGATCTCCGTGTGCCGTGGGTCTGATGTGTGCCTGTGAGGCTGTTTGTCAGAATGCCCAGTTAGGTATTGGGACGGCTGGAAGCTCAGGAACTTTGAAGTTAATCAAGACATCCCAAGTTGTAGTCATCGTGCCAAAGCGCTGTCATGCAACTGTTGCGGATGTCGGCTCAACGACCGCCTGACCCCTGAATGCTCTGGAAATTATACAAAAACAGCAAAATGCCGTCAGCTCCAAATTGGCAGCTAGCAACCCCACCTGAGCTGAGAGAAAGTCCATCAAGGTTGTTGAATTCGACATCGAGCGGGACCACCATCGGAAGGGTGCGAAAAACCGCTTGGTTGCAAGGTGCCTTGGCTCCGAAATGTGTGAGTGAGAACTGGGTGTAGCCGCGTATCAAACCAAGATCCTATCATCACGATAATTCACAGTTTTCTTGCTGAAACAAGCAGGAAAAACGGAATGGCCTGAAAATGATCTTGTGTTGGGATGGGTAAAAGACTCATATGTAGACGCTGAACCCTTCATGATAAGTGATGCAAAGTAGAAAACCAAAATGTCCCGTAAATGCTCGTTTGTAGTAGGATACCAATGACTCTCTGGCTGTTAATTTGTGGTCAGTCGAGACATACCGTAAACTGACAGTGATCCTGGGTTGAGGCACTCGTAGGCCATTGCACTCTTACTGTAGCAACTCAGAAACAAACGCAATAGTCCAACTCTTCCAAAACATTTCTCATGTAGGGAACCCCTTGGCAGATTTCATCGGACACACTTTGCCCGCAGGAATGTTTCAGTGCTTCTGGGTGAGGCATGAATCGGTGGGATCATCTGATCATCCAAAAGTATTTTTACTGCACTTCCCTTTGGCGGAGGTTTTGGGAGGGTTAGATGAAGGTTCATCTAAGATGCCGCAGTGGGAGTTAGACAACCCTTTGGGCTGGAGGGATGGCTGCGAGCTCTCTTGACTTCCACTCCTGGAAAACTTTTGCTGTGAGGCTCCGGTGCAATTGCAGCAAACTTAGACGTTTTTTTTTGTGGAAAAAGTCACTGCGAACGGGGGGACCGGGGACTGTCTCGTGTCAATTTCCCATACTCAAACGGAAATCGTGGTGGAAGCTAGGCCGATGATTTTCGAGAATCCTTTGTCTGTCTTGTTTGATGTTGGGTGTATGTCTTTGGTCATTTGCGCCTCAAACGTTGAGGCCGCCAATGGATCCTGCCTATGGAACACCTGGTACTCCACACTCAGAGGCATCCTGTGGACATGGTATTCTCAGCTAGACATTATGCAAAAAATCAAGCTACTTTCAAGGACAAATGGTGATGGCAACATTTCATGTGGATGCGTGAGAAGCAAAGGCACCATCTACATAAAAGATACCCAAGACGGACTCCATTCAAATGCTTGGAAGTTTGACATCGGTCTCCGGGAGGTCTATCCCGGTGAGCTGCCTCCGGAGGCTGCAGTTGGGATGTGTAGATGGTGTTGAAGTTTGTTCAAGTAATGTCTTGTGGTTTGTTTAGATGTAATATCTCGAGGTATGTAATGGTATGTCATTGCGTGTTCTGGTATGTTATGGTATGATGTATTATGTCATGTCATTTCGTGTCATTGCGATTTCATGTCATGTCATGTTACATCTGATGTTTGTCCGTACAAAAGATGTTGTACCAATGAGTGAAACTATTTGGCCATACTCAGCCTTTTACGTCGACAAGGTCTTTGTCAAGTTGTCAAATTGTGCTTCCTCATTTCTTAAGAATCCTCAATTGATGGTGTGATGCATCTTGAGTGGTAAAGGCTTGAGTGTTGGAAAGTCGACACTCCATCCATTCAGCATGCGTGATTATGCTGTGGTGCCACGTGTTGAAAGTTGCCGCCCAAATTGGTGGCAATGAAATGTACTGTGTCTTTAGTGCACTGTCAGCACTTTACATGGGCAGGCTCAGCCTTCACCCCTCTACTATCAGGCTTGGGCGGAGCTCTTCTAATCATATTTTTACTTTTTGAGATTTCTTTTTTTTGCTGAGGCCCCTGGGCCTGATGGGTCGGCGGGCTATGGGATGCCGCCGTATGCCTATGGGCCACCAACCCCGGGCGCTGCGGCTCAGACCTACCCGTATCCGTCCGGGGACCAATAAGACCATGGGTTGGGGACGTGAGTTTAGTGTTTTGTGTAGTAACTCAACTCTATACTCTATATATAGAGGATAAAACAAAAGCACGTGGAGCATTTGGATGTTGAGAAATTCGCATCGATTTCAAGGGCTTCTCAGGTTCAAGCGCCATATTTAGTTTCCCATCAGCCAATGATGCAATGAATCATCGCAAAGGGTTGAAAAAAGCCCCAAACCTCGGCTCAGGACCACGTCTCCATATGGGTATCCACCATACAATCCTTATGCTTATGGATATGGACCGGAGATGGCTGCGCATGGGTTGCAACAGGGCGATGTTTGATGAAGGGGATTGAGTTTGCTCCGATGAGAACAACCCTAGCATTTCACGATGTTTCAGTTGATGTTTGAAGATTTGCCGTTGAGATTGTTCAAATCCAGGACAAGGGGCGACTGCGCCCTATGGGCAAGTGCCCGGTTACACCCCGCCCTATGGGGGCAACCCCTATGCGGCGCCATATGGGTTCGGAGAAGCCCAGTGGCCGACTCAGACCCCTTTGAGAGTTGAATTTCAGTGACGGGAATTTAGTTTCTTCGCGATGCTACTCCTGGGGTTTGGGAATGAACAGCGATTCTTTCAAATGGAGCAACTCCATCTACTTCCGCCGAAATGTGAAGCGAAAAAATCATCCATTTTGGTGTACCTGATTTCCAACGGCCTTTTGTGACACTCCGTTTCTCAGGGCATACCCGACGGCTGTCTGCGTCTCAAGTAGTTTTGACGGATTATTTCCCTGGGCCGGTTGGTGTCTGGAGCTCTCGATATTGTCTGAAATAGCTGTCTTTTTGCAGAGTGCAGTGCCATGCTTCCATGCTTGTGGATTTCAGGTTTATAGTATGTCAAAAAGCAACGCTTCTTTCATACAATTTCATTCAAATTCAAGACTGTTTGCATATCTCCAAAAACTCATATGTACATCATTTTCAACACAGCTCTGCCCTGTAAAAGAGAAAATAACCACCTTAGCACCATTTTGAATATCAGTTGTCCACCCAAAGCCATCCACCTTTCTTCATTTTCGCATCGAAACTGGGTGATGGCCGGTTGCTGAGCCAAGGCCTATCCGGGCTCCGAGATGGGCGCCGCCACGCCGGGTGGGGCAACGGCAGCGACCTCCGAGGCGGCGGTGGAGGAGAAGGCGGGGAACGTTGGGAGGGCAAATTGGATCCAACTTCGGTGGGTTTTGATGTTTGATTCCCATATTTTTGTTCGTAGTTTTTTGGGGATTTTTTGTTGTGTTTTTTGTTACTGCTAATGTGTTTTGAGTCTTTTTATTGGTGTTGTCTTTTATGGGTTTCGGGCGTTGCATTCTTCTTTGGTGTTTTCTTTCATTTTATCTATTTGGTATTTTTTTTGATACTTTTTTATTGATACTTTCTTCTCTGGTGAGGTTTTTCTTAGTGTGATTTTTAAAAGTTATTGTTTTGTTTGCAGTTTCGTTTCTTTTTGAGATGTTTATTTCCTATGATGGTTACCTTGTGTTTTTTCTCTTCCTTTTGGGTCAGGACAAGCTTAGATGTTGTCAAAGTCACTTTTTGTGAGACAAGATTGAACCAAGAGGCTGATAACAATGGATTGTGTTCGAGAACGCAAATGTTGAAATGCTCAACGGTTGTTTAGGGGCTTTTGAGAAAACAATGATACTCACAGTGAATCAGAGGAAGGAATCTTTTGCAGTTACTTTTCTTCAGAAAGCAACAACGATGTGCTTCCGGAAGCGCATGCACCAACACGTACAGTATGCATTTTTGAGGTGAGGTATACCAGTAGTTCCCGGACAAGCCGGGGGCGGAAGTTTCAGGGGAAAAAAGTGTCTGTATGTAAGCTAGAGAATGAATTTGCCTGTAGAATGTGCCCAGGGCCATTTGCTCTTACTATTACTATTAATTTCACGCTTCCTATCTATTACTATTACATTCCTATGACTATTACTATTACTTTCTCTTGCTATTGCTTTCACTATTACTTTTACTTGTACTATGACTATTACTACTACTTCTACTACTACTTCTACTACTACTACTACTACTACTACTCCTACTACTACTACTACTACTACTACTACTGCTACTGCTACTGCTACTGCTACTGCTACTGCTACTGCTACTGCTACTGCTACTGCTACTCCTACTTCTACTGCTACTGCTACTCCTACTGCTACTGCTACTGCTACTCCTACTGCTACTGCTACTGCTACTATTACTATTACTATTACTACTACCGCCACTCCCACTCCCACTCCCACTCCCACTCCCACTCCTACTCCTACTCCTACTCCTACTCTACTACTACTACTACTCCTACTACCCTACCGCTATTACTGAATTCTTCTACCATGAAATTATTACTACTACTATGATTACTATTTCTACTATTTCTACTACTACTACTACTACTACTACTACTACTACTACTACCACTCCTGCTGCTGCTGCTGCTACTGCTACTACTGCTACTGCTGCTACTACTGCTACTGCTGCTACTGCTGCTACTGCTGCTACTGCTGCTGCTACTGCTACTGCTACTGCTACTGCTACTGCTACTGCTACTATCACTATTACTATCACTATCACTATTACTATTACTATTACTATTACTACTACTACTACTACTATTACTATTACTATTACTATTACTATTACTATTACTACTACCGCTACTCCTACTCCTACTCCTACTCCTACTACTACTACTACTACTCCTACTACTACTACTACTCCTACTACTACTACTCCTACTACTACTACTACTACAACTACTACTACTACTACTACTGCTACTACTACTCCTGCTACTACTACTCCTGCTACTACTACTCCTGCTACTACTACTCCTGCTACTACTACTACTACTACTACTACTACTACTACTACTACTACTCAATAACTATTTTTTGCATGATGCGCGAACGTTCATAGATCGGAACATTTTAAGTAAGTTTCCTTTGACGATCGTTGCAGCTGTTCTAGTGATTCGAATGACTCCTGAAAACTTGAAGCTTGAAGTTTACTTATGACTTTGAGTCGGTTGATCACCTCGCAGCGACCTCGCAGGCAGCAGCACTGGCGGATGCTGTGACTGCTGCTGCTGCTGCTGCCCCAAAGGCACATCCAACCTTTGTTGAATTCTATCAGATGCATCGCCTTGTAAAATAAGAGCAACCTATAGTACAATTTGGACTGTGGTACCTATACTTTGTTGTCGTGCCTTGCACAGATGGCGGACGAGACACCCACTGCAGCTCCTCAAATTAATGGCGAAGAAAAACCTGCCCCTGCCGCGGCCACTTCTCCTGCCGCCACTGCGCCCGCAGCCGCTGACGCAGCAACCCCAGACGCCACACCAGCTGCAATGCCAGCTGCAACGGCCACACCGGCAACTGCCACATTGGCAACCTCCCCAGAGGCAACTGCCACACCACCAGTGGCCACACCGGCAACAGGCGCAACGGCCACACCGGCAATGGCCACACTGGCACCGGCCACACCGGCAGCGGCGACACTGGCACCGGCGACACCGGCAGCGGCGTCACCGGCAGCAGCGACACCGGCAGCGGCCACACTGGCCACGCAGGGTGCAACGGGCCCAGCAGCCCCGGGAATCACCGGGCCTGCAGCCACAGCACCAGCAGCTGTCCCTAGCACTGCACCAAGTGCAACAGGAGGAACCCCAGTACGGAACTTGGTGCCAGTCTGCAATTGACACCAGGTCGTGAAGATTTTGGTTGGAATGTCCAGAAATGTTCCGGATATTTGTATTCGTAAGTGCACCCCCAAAATATGCTTCCCATTGCGACTCCTATGTTTCCAAGAATCTATTTTCCCATCTCTCAACGGAAGAATCATCACATCCAAGCAATGCGAGGTCAAAGAGTTTCATCCTCCCACTGCGCCGGGGCTGCTGCTTGGAGCAAGGGTTTTGTGAAATCATTTTTCATCATAGCCCAAGCCCATGAAGGTGAAAGGAACGTTCCACCAAAATGGTGTACTTGATGTTGTTTTGTTAGAAGTGTGGCTATGTAGTCATTTGGTGTTGCAGAAAAAATGTCCAAAGAAATCCAAACAGCAAACAACTAAAGGGACCAACCAGAGGCAAAGCATTCTATGTTTGGCCCAAAATGTTTGAGATAGTTCGGGGATTTGTTTTTCTGAAATGAAGGGTCATAGACTTAAATGGATTTGCTATTTGGAATGATCGACATCACTACGAACACCATCACGTTCATGCCAATTTTGTAACCGGGCTTTTTGATTCTCCTCTCCAACTCCAAACTTGTGGCAAGTTTGACGGTGGTACGCCCCCCTTGCCTTTGCACAGCTGGTGTTCTATGATTTTGACAATGCAGATTGACCTCCTCACAGATTTCATGAGTGCTGCTCAGGTTACACATCACCATCCACGACTGGGAGCCGGATCAGTTGGGTTCCCAAGAAAATCGCCATGGAAAATCCATGGCGCTTTGGTGACTATCGTGCTTTGTTGAAGCCAACGAGGTCTCTGGTCGTGGGAGGTATCATAATGTGTTGCCATAGGTGGTTTCAAGGTTTCGTTCACATGTCATTTTAAGAAACAAATACCGATCCTTGAATGATGATCATGATGCTTTATTTCAATGTGCTACGAAGCTGTGAACTTTCCCGAACTCTCACCATTACATGGGGAAACATTGAAGATATTGGTAGGTATGCAAGACCTCACAGGGAGCATGGGAGTATGACATTGCATTCCGCCAATCATCTCCTTTGTAATCTTTGCAGGCTTTGCTCTGAAAAAATACATGGTTGCAATACTAAATACATTCGTTTCAGGACCGGGCAACCTGGCAGGTATATGGTTGCTTTCAGGAAATTTATTTGTTTTTGTTTCAGGCATATAAATTTATTTTGTTTTTATGCTTCAACCTGGAGTAGCACGCCCCGCCCAGGGTTTGAAATCTCTGGTTACAAAGTGGCTGTGGGGTGGAGACATCATGACTTACTGTAGCGCTGGTCGACAATGATTCTTTTACCATTTTTCATAGACGCCCCAACTCTAGAGACCTACTGTAAACAAGGCCAACAATATCCCTGCGCTGGAAGTGCAAGAGTATAGAAACACTCTCACTCTCTTTGCTATGTCTCTGAGTATTTTGACATACACATTGCAAAGGAAACAATTTGGATACATAGATTGAGATACCATCTACAAAACATGTTTTGTGACGATCGGACTAAGGCCTGGGCAACTTTATGTGGCCAAGGTGGGTTAGATCGGTACGATTGGATTGGATGCTTTTGGATTGTGTTGATCCAAGTGAACTTCCAAAAATCCACCCAAAATGACTAAATCAATGGATTTTATGCCCCTTCATTTTGAGACATACTCGTTTTAGAAAAGTAGTTGGCATCATAAATTCTCCAGGAGATTGTGATTCAATGGAAAGCCAGTCCTCCTGGACCAGGGAACTACTAACTGCCATGGTGAAAGTGGAATGGGTTCGGTTTAGTCCTTTCTTCCAAAAGCAATTTGTCCAGGGCCGCCAGGCCACCATGAAATTAAGACTTGGGAATTTTAGTTTCCAGGTGATTTCTTTCCAAGGGCGTGTCTGCGGCTGAAGCAGCTGAAGCGGCTGTATTGAACTTGTGCAAACCAGGGCACCTTGGTGAACATCTCCTACAAAGCAGCTCACGGCTGGGTCTATGCAGGCTTGGAGGAACCGGATGGAAACCGACGAACCAGAAAACTTGAAAACGATGCGTGGCTACATGGCATCCAGTTGTATCCAAGTGTGAAGGTTTTGGTACTCGTAGATTGCCTTGGCTGACAGTACCTGCTTCGGCAAGATTAACTTGGACACTCATCCCCAACTTGACTTAGTGCCGAGCTCACTGGAAGGGTACTAGTACTCTATGTAAATTCAACAACTGGCACCTGAAAGTTATACCTTTCAAAAGGAAACCAATCAGCCAAAGTTACCAAGCCTACATTCTTGGGCTTTAATTTTTTCTAGTTGCTGACATTGCTCTTTTCTTCCCTCAAATGTCCCCAGGGTCTTCATCGTTCCATCCCTTTTTCCAACGGAGGTACGGTGCAGCCTGGCAGCGATGTGCAACAACCCGCAACCGAGGGCTGGATCCCACAGGTCAACCGATAACTTGGATGGTTCGGGCAATGATGCATTGCTGCTGGTGGTGGTGGTTGCTGTTTTCTGGGATAGTATCATAATCACAAACCTTATCTTCGAATTCACCATTCGCTGAGGTGTGGAAAGATCCGAATTTGGTACTGCAGCAAGGTTTACAAACATGAACGATGACCAACGAATTTGTTTAATCCTCACTTGGTCATGCAAGTCCATTATTTTCAAGCAGCAAGCGGCAGTACATTTCCAGCAAGGGTGGACTGCCATTGCCACAAGAGTTAAACAGATGTGTTAAGTATCACAATAGCTGGTTTTGACATCCCAGATATACTGTGCCAAGCATGCACAAAAGAGTGGCCCGATGTTTCTCTAGTCTTTCTTGCACTGACTTCGGAATTCAAGTTTCTATATATTAAAAACTCGATGATTTCAAAGGAACTCTGAGCATCCCGGTTGTCATCCTTAGGGTCTTTTGCACTGTAACCAGTTGAGAGACCATAGGAGGTGGCCCCATCTCTGTCGGAAAATTGATCCCTCCAAGAGTGTGATGCAAAAAATCCGCATTTGCATTATCTGCATTTCTCCTCCCTTTCAACATTGGATGGCCACAGTTGTTGCTTTGGGAGGCTGTGGTGAAGCGGGTGAGCCTTTGCCGTGTGGCAGTGGATTGGCCGGCAGAAGGGCAGGCGGGTGGTGATGGGAATTCTGGCACTACCTGGATGGAGGAAAACCGGAAGTGGTAGTGTTCAAGTGCCTATCAACTGCTGCAGAGATTTCCCTGAAGAATTTTTGATTTTGAGGGTCGGTCCTTACTCAATTAGCAAAGACAGGCCAAGTTGATTGCTGTGGTTCCTTTTTTGAACTTCTATGCCCAAACTTCAGCAACGAATGAGGAGGCCATTGTGTGATGAATCCGAATGCAGCACAGGCAACACTTGGGGTGACCAAGGGTGAGGTCATCGCAGTTTCAAAGGAGGCCGCGCGTGCAAAACTGCAGCTTTATGATGTGTGGGTTTCAGTGGTGAGACGAGACTGCATGAACTTTGTTTGCAATGCGCTGGAAAAACGCTTTGTGACCTTGTAGATCTCTGGGTTCAGGCGGAACGTGGATGGGTCTACGGCGAGTTTGGGCCTCTGTCCGGATGGGAAGCGAGGAGTTGCTTTTGAGGCTTCACCTCTCAAATAGCTGGAGGTTTCTTTTTGTATGTATATATGTATATATATATATATGTATGTATATATATGTATATATAATGTATATAATTATATATAGCTGTAGCAGCTCTACTGTATTGATTGATCATACTTGCATATTGTCAGTACTTTTAAGACGACAACTCTTTTGTAACCAAAAAATAGATACCACGCAGGACAATCCGTCCGCATTGAAGACTCCCGGCAGCAACCCTGGTGAATTTTCGACCAAGGCGGCTTGGTGTTCGACCCTCGGATAAGCTTTGTGATGGCTGGCTGCCCAAGAAGGCGACCAAAAAGCTGTGAAGTGACAGGGCTTGAAAGAATGGATGGTTAGTTACTTAATCATTGAATTGAAAACAAGTCCCTGAGAACTTGAAAGTGGGTTTTGTTTACGCGTTTTTACCCCCAGTTAGTTGGGATGAGATAACTGCGCTTTGACCGTCATGACAGTGAGAGATAAGTTCTGGTACTCGCACACAGCAACTCATAATTGCTCGAAGTTTGCAATGGTGTTTAACACCACCTGTCAGCACCACAGAATATGGTAAAGATGCTCTAGATCGAAACCAACTACTTAGCTATCATATGGCTATGTCCACCAAAATTTGGCGCCCAATAGAAGTCCTTCGCCTTTTCAATGGAAATCACTCGACTTGCCGGACTTTGAGACGAGTCAATCAACAGCCAGGTTTTGGATTACCTCCAGACATAGCAGCTGGCAGTGTAAGCATTTGGTGAGCGGCTACCCTGGAAACAGTTTTGCGAGCCGGTGACTGTAGATAGGAATCGGACATGGGGTGATGGTGGCATATCTTTAGGCAAGACCTTTTTGTACTGCAACATTCTTTCTGAGCTTCAAAGTCTGCAACCACTTGGATACACAAGCTCCTCTTCCTTTGATGACCCTTTTACTATCCGTGTTATCTACATTGTTATGTCTCCTTTGTTCGCTCTTTCAACATGCAAATGACAGAAACTTGATCAAAAGCCAAAAAAGCTTTCTTTGCTGATGGCCCCTTGGAACTCCTTCACTGCTACTTTCATTGAATTATGGCCTTCTTGAAAAGCTGCAACGCTCCCCATGCTTCGACAAGAGACGTGGCCGATTTTGCTACGCTGTGATGTTTTCAGCTTCTTGTGGCGGAGGTGTCCATGTCAGATTGGGGCCGCCAGGGATGAAAGTTGACATGGGCGTCTCCAAAAATTGGGGCTAGATAGAGGCACAATCCCAACGCTTCTGAAAGATCTGAATGTGTTTCAGCTTTTTTTGGGGACTTGCAGATCATTTCAGGACTTCCCCCAATTTTTGGAGAGACATCGAGTTGGTGCCTTGAGCAGCGCCACATCGAGAATGTGATTTCATTTTTGCCCTTTCGTGGTTTGAGTCTGCATTTTCCCAATCACCAGAGTGAATCCAAAATATTCTCAAACTGCGGACCTTTGAATTGCCTGGAAGGTTTCATCAGACAAGGCTGTGGATTTTTGAGGTTCCTAAGTTTGAGGCAAACCAATATCTAGCAACGGGAAGGTGGGTAGGGGGGTGACCGGAGAATGCTGACCTTTATATGTATACCTACCTACCTACCTACCTGCGTACATACATCCATCCAACATACAATCGGATGCGTAAATACGTACGTACTGTACCGAATGGGATTAATTATATGGTTCTTTTCGAAAAGTAGTGATGCTATCCCTGCTGCTATTGGTTCCGCTTAATTCCTCGAATCCTATGCGTGTGCATTTCAAGGGAGGTAGGCTTCCTAGCAGTGTGAAAAACAGGACTGTCACATGCCTATCCAAGCAACAGTTTGAAGCAGATGAACAATTGCGAACAATTCGGGCTGACAAGGTTCAGTACTTCCGCCGATTCCGCGTTGCTCCAGCGACCGGGGATCGGCTGCACATAGCTAAGTGAGCAAATCCTTGAAGAGAACCTCTACTTCTTTGCCGTCTGCTTTGAATTAGACCCATCAGAATTCGAGAAGTTTCCTAGCATTGCTAGCATGCTTCTTATCATGCCAACCATTTTGAACTTGTTTTTGAATCTAAAAGGTGAGAGAAGTATCGGTCTCTTGAAGCATCAGTTACCGTGGAAACGGTCCAACGCATCTCGACACCTTTGACATAAAAGAGCCCTGGCACATCTTTGACTCTCGAGAACACATTTTGCTACAGCTAGTATATATAGAGCTCTACCCGGAATGCTGAGAGCCAAACTTCCGCAGTGTTGGTTCAACTTCTCCCTGTGAATTCAATGACAATGAAAAACAACGACCACAACGACAACAACGAGACCGTTCGGAAAGTGCACACTTGGAAACAGCAACTCTTTGGAGAAAGTATATACTGTTCATGTAGTTCATGGAAATCAAATCCTGTTGCGATCACGATCAAAGTCTGAAACTTTCCATCCTATCAAAGTATTTCATATTTAGTTCGACAACAAAATCCTCTGGTCCAGGTCTTCCAGGTCTTCCAGGTCTTCCACCTTCACCCAAGTCTTGAATTGCAAACGCCCAGCGCGCCCCTTGTGCCGCCATGGCGCCCAAAGATGGCCCAGCTCCCGGATGCAGGGAAACTCAGAGCATTTTTGATGGGAAATCGATCAGACTTGGTGAAGCTATAGATCTAGAATTCTCAAGTTAGAGTGGTAAACAGCCTGAATTTGCACCAAACTTCATCAGAGGCAGGTACTGACTCAATATCTTTCGATGTTGTGAGCGAAGAAGTGTGGAACTCAACCGTGGTACTGACAAGATTTTGCACAGCGGATTATACTACCTCATATTATGAAGGGATAAAAACGAGTAAAATGGGTCAATCAACGAGTACAATGAAATGACGAGCAGTTTTTGAAAATTGCTCAAGCATGGAATTCAGGGTGACTTTGAACAGTCTTGCATTTGTTGTGGAACTACCTTTTGTAACTCCCCAAGTCTGTCATAAAGTATAGCCTTATAGCCTTTAAGTTTACCAGTACCGCAGTCTGAACCTACCAGGTCCCGCCGCAAACATGTACGGGCAGGTGCCACCTGGCAACGCACAGCCCTGATGATTGCCGCTCGACATGGCTTGGAAGCCTGGCTGGGAATTCCTGGATTCACCATGACAACGGCTTTTGCAGGTGTTTCTTTTGCTGCTTTTCTTACACCAGCTTGGTAAAGTATTACAGTATGAGATTGTACTTTTGAGCACCAATAGCCTGTTGATGCTAAAGCAAAGGAGGAAGTTGATCAGAATGGTTAGAAGATGATCCTTTCGTTTTGTGCCATCCTGCTGACCCTGACTTCTTCTTTGGGGGTCCATCCAGCAATGGCCCAGCTGAGCACAACAGCTGAGCACATGCTAGGTGCTTAGGCAATGCAATGTACCACTTTTTGGAAATAGAAGTAACTCCAGTAAAGTACAGAATGCCCCAAGTCTTGGGTCATTCAAGAATCCAAGAGTTGTGGTGTTTCCATTGGTCAATAGGATTCTGCCCACCCTTAACATTGGTGCTTTGGGGACCAGACTAGGTCAAGATGATGTTGTCATTCGCGCCTTGGAGACATCTTGTACGCAACCTCAACTGGATGTGGGCTTCTTAGTTCACAGCATGTGGACGGGCCCGTTCTTTTTGGATGTTGTAGTGGGTTGACTTTGTTGATTTTGATCTTGAATCCTTAGAGACATCAAATCATGTATGCCCAACGAGGCCGTTATGTGTCGATCTTCATTTTTGTCGATTTCTGTCCTGTCGGCATAGGTGGTAGACGAACATGGCAACACTGCCGTGATGATTGCAGCACGTGAAGGCCACAAGAAGGCCCGGGTAGTCAGCTCTTCAGACATTTGCAACGCCTCAGACCCATTTCCCACAACGGAAGGTTTTGCAAGTTGATCCATGGTCTTCTACCAGTTGGGCGGGGTAATAGTGTTCACTTTGTCAAAACGTTAGCTTGAAAGGTCATAAGTCAGAAGGTTTCGCCAAATGGCGATAACCTTAATACTGTTACTGCATTGAATCCAGTCTATTTTTGTTGAATGAAATATTTCTATCCTAGGCTTCACTCAGCTTCACGGGCATGAAATCAGCTGACAGAGCCCGGCCATTGCCCCCTTGTGGATTACAATGTCAGATCTGAAACTTCAGATCCCCCTGCCGTTGCGTTTAGTTGCTGCCTTTTCCGACATTTTACAGACAGTTGAAGATTTGGGTGTGTCGATCATTATAAGAGCCCCCGAAAAGAGTTCTGAAAAAAGTCTGTCAAGGTTTCAATTCGTGAATGCCGGAAGCTATTATTCTTTCTGGAGGGCTTCTATTTTTCCAGGTAGGATGGGCTTCTTTCAATTGCAAGCCGCCCAATTCTTTGATCTACAGAATCTACGGAGGTCGTTGAGGCATTGATCGCGGCCGGAGCTGATCTCTCCTTGCAGAACGTGGATGGTCAGACAGCTGCTGACCTGGCACCGACGGAGACCAAGGGGGAAGTTGATGAGTTTAACATCAGGGGATGTAGTTGATTTATTTGTGATCCTTACTCAGTTAGCAGCTAACAGTGGGATTTGCCCAGTATTTTGTCAAAACTAAGGAACTGTGGGATAAAGACTGATGGGCAACACCCCAGTAACTCGGATCTGAAGCACCAGCATGTCGATTCCTCAGCTTGACCACAGGAGGAAATTCGTATGGCGATCAAAAAGGGTGAGGCTCAAGCAGAGTCTTTGTTGAGGCGTGGCGGGTGATGGAACACTTGGAACCCTGGAGTCGTGCAGAGGTTCCAAGACACTTCAACTTGGACTTGTGGTCATTTGGATCACTAAAAATCGAAGAGCTCAAATGATTTGAACCTTGTTCTACAAAAGTACTGAAAAGTTCTGATTCAAAAGAGTTGGCGAACTGTTTTGTCTATATATCCTGTGATGCTATACAAATACGCATGTGCATATATGATATACATACATATTTACATACGTACACCCCTTTCCAGCCATGTCTTTTTTCAAACTCAAGGCTTTGGGGGGTCAAAATGCAACATTCACTCTACTTCCGTTTTTGTTAGATAAATTCAACCGCGACTATCCAACTCAAACCACCCGAATATTCGGAGCCCAAAGCTTCAGGAAGGCTTTCGGAGTAAAAAACATATATACTGTACCGACCATTTCTATAATTTTTTTGAGATTTGGGATGGCATGTTGAATCCTGTTGAGAAATATGTACAGTAGGGCAGGGAATTTGAGCCGATGTGAGAACGAGGATTGGAGTCAAATTCAATAGTATTGGCATCATGATCACAAAGTTGGACCAGAGTTGACGTCCGAAAAACAAATCCAACCAGCAACTGTGGTCGTAGAGTTTATACGGGGTGTATATATATATATATATAATCCCCAAAGATCTACCTGTTGTGTTTTTTTACCGGTATTTACGTGGTTTCACAACAATTTTGTGCTTTCGTCCAAATCTTTGATTTTTGAAGATGGGTTATTTATACGTATATATAATATTCACACCCACCAAGCACAATTTGGTAGTTCACCCCTCAATGCGGTCAAAGGACTATCATGGCCATGGGAAAGAAGGAGGACGCAGCCGCTGGTTCCAGTTCCCAGGATGGAGGCGAGGGGATGTGTTGGGTTGAAGATGAGAGCTGGTAACAAGAAATAATGCATACAAATGGCAGAATCTCTTCCAAGGATTTCCTACCAAACTCGCTTTTTTTGATCAACTTAGATTTTTTTTTCATTCCAAACTTTCCTTTGTCGATGGGCTCCCAATTGCTCAGGATTGAAAACGCTGCAAAATATGGGCGTTCCAGCCGAGCTCTTGGCCTTGGCAGGGGATGTGCCACGCTTTTCAGCAGAGAGTCCCTATTGAACGTGGGAAATTGGTTGGAGCTGAGTTGAAGTAGAGCCATCTTGGATACAGTATATACATATATGATTAGAATATATATATATATATGTAATCTATCAAAGGAAGTTTGGATGAGAAACTTCCGAGTTACGAACTTTTAAAAATGCTAAAAAATTCAGTAAAGTAACAGATCAGTAAAGTAACACATCAGTCAAGTAACAGTTCAGTAAAGTAACAGATCAGTCAAGTAACAGTTCAGTAAAGTAACAGATCAGTAAAGTAACAGCTCAGTGAAGTAACGGATCAGTAAAGTAACAGATCAGTAAAGTAACAGATCAGT
>DF240738.1:27658-42658 GCA_000507305.1 Breviolum minutum Mf 1.05b.01
GTAGACTGGAGTAGTACTTTGTAGTACTGGAGTAGTACTTTGTAGTACAGAGTAGTACTGGCGTAGTACTTTGTAGTACTGGAGTAGTACTGGAGTAGTACTTTGTAGTACTGGAGTAGTACTTTGTAGTACAGAGTAGTACTGGAGTAGTACTTTGTAGTACAGAGTAGTACTGGAGTAGTTCTTTGTAGTACAGAGTAGTACCGGAGTAGTACCACAAATCACCTCACAACTAGCCACATCACTTGAAAGCAAGTCAAATCACAAACACATCACCCCATGACATCACAGCCCTGCAACGGCAAAAGCTTCGTTCAAACCCAAAAAAGAGTTTGGACATCGCAATGGTCGGTCATCTTGCGCACATTCTATAGGCAAATTCTTTCTTTGCTATATAGTTCTTTTTTCTTTTGAAACTTCCGCCACCGGCTCGCCCGGGAACTACTTGTACAATGTACATGCCACACTTCCCACTGCAATGGTAGCTGTTTGGGATGAAGATTGATTGAAGGGTATTTGTGTTTCAATGTCTGTGAACTGTTGGAAGGGGTTGAATTTTGGTTCACTGCAACAGATGTGATTGAGCGCTGCTCAACCCGCTTAGCACCTACTCCTGCAGAACGTTGGCAGTCAATGCTGGACCGCTGGCCAAATGCGACAGATGCCCAGCAGAAAAGGGACTCGATGTTGGCTCGATATTTGTTGCCCTTGCTTAGAGAATAGTCATGTCATGGGGTCGCAAGACATTTGTAGAGTAGGACGACCACCCCCCACAAGCCGTTGATCATGGTATTGTTGTGTTGGAGATCTTTGCGCAAAGCACTTCCGTTTGTGATATTGGAGGCTTGCCTTGCTAAGCCGCTAAGCCGTGTTGGCTCTGGCATATCATGGCTTGTAGATCAACTGCTCATTTTCGGTCGACTTTTGGTTCGTGCTTGATAGGATTGACGGACAAGAATTGATCACACGAAAGCCAGGCCGCACACCAATTACATTCACAACTCTTTGATGCCTTCACATCCTTTGTGTCTTGCCTTGTGGAACTGAACACAGAAGCAAAACAGTGGAATCGGACCCATTAGTACAGTACACGTAGCTGCATTGACCATGTCTTCCAGTAGCTCTGGCCATGCATCACTTCGCATGGAAGGTGCACATTCACCGTTTTTTTGTCAAGACACTTTGCTGTGTTTGGCCCTGGAAGGAGTCAAATACTGTTAAGTCAAATCAAATGTAGTCTTTGGCAAAAGGATTCTGTTGTGCTGGTGCTGGTGGTGCTGGTGGTGGGGCCAGCTTGAATTGGTTATTTTGTCACTGCAATGATGGCAGGCGACCAGCAGATTGACATGGATGAGGCCACTTGGAACATGCCAAGCTTCTGTAAAGCTCAAAGGTGTTTGCACAGAAGATCATTGTACTAAAAATATGGGCACTGAGTGGCTGCGCCAGTGACAGCATTCTCTAGATTCAGTGGAGTTTGTCTGATGATCCTCGCAGCAAAGTGGTAAATTGCAAGTCTTTTCAAGATGTTGCATCTGGCATTCTACGGTGTGCGTGCCTTTGAACGCAGCATGTACTCAACCTTGGTGCCTGAACAGCAGCTTTAAAAGCAGCGATGCTTTCCGATTCTGGCAGTGCTTTGTCAACAAATGAGGTGCTCCGTATTGGATGATAAGCATGTGAAGAGATGAATCATATTCATTCATACTCATGATGCTGTGGAAAGTGGCAAGGCGCATGATGGCACGGTGAAAGGAATGAAAGAAATGCTTGCTGTTTGACTTGCTTTGAGAAAAACATGTCAAATACAGTAGATTTTGTGAAGATGTTTCTGGCGGGCAATTGCCATTGTTTGGCTGCGCCAGTGACAGCATTCTCTAGATTCAGTGGAGTTTGTCTGATGATCCTCGCAGCAAAGTGGTAAGTTGCAAGTCTTTTCAAGATGTTGCATCTGGCATTCTACGGTGTGCGTGCCTTTGAACGCAGCATGTACTCAACCTTGGTGCCTGAACAGCAGCTTTAAAAGCAGCGATGCTTTCCGATTCTGGCAGTGCTTTGTCAACAAATGAGGTGCTCCGTATTGGATGATAAGCATGTGAAGAGATGAATCATATTCATTCATACTCATGATGCTGTGGAAAGTGGCAAGGCGCATGATGGCACGGTGAAAGGAATGAAAGAAATGCTTGCTGTTTGACTTGCTTTGAGAAAAACATGTCAAATACAGTAGATTTTGTGAAGATGTTTCTGGCGGGCAATTGCCATTGTTTGGCTGCGCCAGTGACAGCATTCTCTAGATTCAGTGGAGTTTGTCTGATGATCCTCGCAGCAAAGTGGTAAATTGCAAGTCTTTTCAAGATGTTGCATCTGGCATTCTACGGTGTGCGTGCCTTTGAACGCAGCATGTACTCAACCTTGGTGCCTGAACAGCAGCTTTGAAAGCAGCGATGCTTTCCGATTCTGGCAGTGCTTTGTCAACAAATGAGGTGCTCCGTATTGGATGATAAGCATGTGAAGAGATGAATCATATTCATTCATACTCATGATGCTGTGGAAAGTGGCAAGGCGCATGATGGCACAGTGAAAGGAATGAAAGAAATGCTTGCTGTTTGACTTGCTTTGAGAAAAACATGTCAAATACAGTAGATTTTGTGAAGATGTTTCTGGCGGGCAATTGCCATTGTTTGGCTGCGCCAGTGACAGCATTCTCTAGATTCAGTGGAGTTTGTCTGATGATCCTCGCAGCAAAGTGGTAAATCGCAAGTCTTTTCAAGATGTTGCATCTGGCATTCTACGGTGTGCGTGCCTTTGAACGCAGCATGTACTCAACCTTGGTGCCTGAACAGCATTCAAAGCCCAACACCAACCATCTGCACTGAAGACTTGAATGTGGCTGGGAAGGAAGCTAATATGACATGATCATTTTACTGTTGATATTTGCTTGTTGATATTTGTTTTGTTGATTGAGTCCGTATCATTGTGTGTTGTCAGTCGGAGCTGGGAGTGTGGCAGGTTCAGATCCCTTTGTCATGGAGGCAGCGGACCGCAAGAAATTCCATGAAGAATCTGAGTGGAGATTCACGATGAGTTGGGTTAGCTTGGTTGGTCGGTTCTTGAAAGTGGTTGCACGGAGATTGGGCAAACAGCTTCTCAAAAACCTTCTTACTTGAATCTGTCACTTGAATTCGTACAGATTCCTTTCGCAATGAAACCTTGCTGCATTTGCATGTGCCTTTGAGCTCCCCAATGTGCCCAAAGGCGTCACTGCCCGGAACCTTGCCAGCTCGGGATGCTCAGCGTGGCAGAGTCAGATCACTACGGGTATCGGTAATTCATGTCATATCGTTTTGTCGTTTGTAAAGGTGGAGGCCATGATCATTCATTCCAATTGTACAGAGGGAAAAACATGGAACACCTACACACATGTGTCAACCATGCCGCACTAAGAAGTACAGTAATGCCCTTAATGGTGGTCAATCCGTAGTTGAGTCTTGATGTAAATCATCCCTGAATCTGAATGGTGGTGAATGATTCCTTGATTCTGCTTAATTAATTCCTTAACTGTGCTTGTGAATGCCTCAACGGTGTAACTGTTGAACCCAGGAATCCCTTCATGTTGGTGCATCATAAGGCCATATCCTTCAGAAATGGGTGGCCTTAGCTTTCCCCAGGTTGGTCCCGTGCAGATGGCCAGACCTGTCGAGCTTTGGTGGTGCACCCGAGGCCTTGATGAATTGGCCTGTCGATTCAAAAGACTTCCTTTGTCCAAAGTTGTTGGCGATCTTTTCGTAGCATTTTCTCGCAGAAAGTTTCTTGCAGGTTGCCGGGCGAGAAAGAGAACTTGGTTCCCTGGGACGCTGCCGAGGTGGGTTCAAATGCATCAGCTTGCAGGGAAATCCCACACCCATCAAGCCGTCATAGATTATTTTAACTATCCTCCAGCAGTCAAACGTGACCATGTCGGTTGGAAGTGTGCAAGGCCGTTGCCTTGGCTCGTGCAGCGGGATGGCACAGTGTGACACCGGGCAATGCCATCAGCAACAGAGGCCAGGCTGGTTTGAGGGATGTTGCTATGTGACCTCCTCAAGTCATTGAGGGGCGATAGACACTGGTTTTAGAGCACCAAGTCGGCAGCTTTCATTGAAATCATTCATAATTGTACGTCAATATCGTCAATGTTGAGCCGTGCCGATTCTTGTTTCTGGGCCCTGGCTCAAAGTGAACAGATATATAAAGAGGCACCTGCAAAGGTCCACCCAGCAACCTTGAACTCGAAGCTTTCATGGTTCATAGACGTGTCATCCCTTGTAATCTTGCACGTTGCTCCATCTCACCCAGGTCAGCCCGATGTCAGCTCAGAGGAGGACAGCTGACTGGGCCATCGTCACTTTATGATGCTTCTAGTCACTGATTTGATTTATTTCCATCCTTTTCTTTAACTTGGAGGAGGAAGTTTTCAGAGTTTTTGATATCATACTGCAAGATGCTATGGCAGCGAAGCTCCTGTCATCTCACCGGTACCTCAAACTCTGATTATACAATTGGATTGAAGAGGGGATTGTACGGGATTACCAAGTGACAACTCATTGGTAACAAGTAATTTCTCAATCAGTATTTAACACCATTCCTCTGTATTTTTTGGTTCGACTTGTTGACCGCAAACTGCGTGGGGACCTGACCCCGAGCTCATGAAGTGCCCAGAATGACCTGAACATTTTGGGTTGCTGGATCTGAATTACTATTTTGCATACCATGAGTTCTCCGAACATGTTGTGTGGAGAAATATGGCCGAAAGGAGAGCGAGGAGGACGAGGATGAGGAGGAGGAGGAGGAGGACGAGACGGAGTCAGAGATGGATGATGAAGTCGACGTCGGGAACTCAGTGGTTCGACCTGCAATAACCACCCGCTCTCTTTCAGGACCATGAGCTATGAGACCCAGCCATTTCTCTCCATTTGTTGGTTCAATTTTTGCGGTGTGCTAGTTATGCCTCGTCATTTTGGGAGTTGCCAGCTGGGGTTGCTTTAAGATTTTACCAGCTTGAAGCATCACATCATCCAGACGTACCAGTCCTCCTAGGCTTATGTGGTGGGGCTCCTGAGTTGGAATTTGAAGGTGGGCTGTGAAACGTATGTTTTGACCCTCAAGTTTACAATGATGGGCACAGATGAGTCTGGAGTTTTGCAGCACAGGGCGGTAGGTATAACGTGGAAAGTCCCAAAGAATAGAAAGCAACAAAGATATAGACTTGTGCCTGATGTCTAGTTAATCGGCAATTCACAACATACACTGCAACTTTTATAAGTCATAAAAGCGGTGCGTTTCCTGGCAGTTCGAGGATTCAATGCTTACCCTTTATGCTCCCTCCTCGCCCAGCGTGGTTGGACCAAACGATGTTTCTGAACTTTTGCTAAGGCAAGACTCGAACGGATTGATCCAAAGTTTTATTTCCACGTGAAGGAGGGGAGATCTTTGTCGGGAGTCTTGCAGAATTTCAGGAAATTCCTTCGAGCTTGTTTGGGACCGAGTTTTTCGGAAGGATCCAACAAAAATTAATGCAGCTTGACTCGACAGTGCTTGTTCGCCCATACACTACACATTTGAATGTTGGGGACCATACCATGGGCTCTCAACGGAACACGGAAGCAGGTATGCAAGACCGCGGAGTGCGTGCCTATCAATGTTCTATGTTCCAAGCTATATCTACGTAATATAACTTATGTTTCTTTCATCGGGGAAGTGTGTATGTAGAAATAATACATCACTTGTAAGTGTTCCTTTCATTGTTTTGAGCTGAGCTTCACCGTCATTTTGGCTGGTTTGCATGAGGAGCTCTCACGTGTGGCCGTGTTGGTGGCCAAGTCTAGGGCAGACCTCCTGTTTGTTGGAATGCCTAGCATATCTTGGAGCCGGTGGATGAGAAACGGCCTTGGAGTCCTCCTGTTCTTACGGATAGGACACCTCTTTGAAAGGCAAGGGGAGTGCCAACATCACTTGAACTTTCAACTGGGATGAAACGAAGGAACCATCCGTTTGTTTAGGATTGTTTACAAAAAAAATCAATGGATTGGAAACACACGTCGCCAGTTAAAGTCATTGCAGGTGGTTCAAGACATGATACTCCAACTTGGGTTCATAGCAGTGATATCACTTGACGTCATTCCAAGAGGTGGTAGCTTAGTAAGGGTGGGAATCCTCCCAAAGCGACCAAAGTTGTCAGGTATCGCGCAGGTTGGTGAATTACGATCCAATTCACCCGGAAAAAACACTTCAAGGCTGTGTAGTTTCAAAGGTTTGTGAAATTTCAAACAGTCTTTCACGGGGAAAGTTGCTGACGTTTTCCAACACTGAACTGCAACATCCGATGGCGAGATTCATGGCCTGGAATCCATCGTGTGGTACTGAAAAACGGGGGAAGCAACGAGGTAAACGATGCACTGTCTCCCATACAGCAGAGGCATTTAGAGGCCCAGGGTCTGAGGGTTTGCGACTGAGTTTTTTCCTGGAATCCCAATCAATTCCTTGGGCTCTCAACGTCAAGTCTCAAATGAACACCAGGGAGCAAGGAAAAATGCTTGAACTGAAAAAAGATAGATAGTGATATGACACAATCAATTCACTGCCTGCTTGCCCCGTGAGTTCTTTCCTTGTTTCAAATACATCATGGATGGTTCTATCTGTATTGAAAATATGTTTTGATTGATATGGACATTGCAGATATTTGGTTCCTTTTTGACAATATGTTCCACATGCATTTAGTGAGTCAACAACTCGGTACGGTAAAGAATTGGTACGTCACCTGAGAAACCCAAAGGATTTTTCAGAAGGTAGATCGCTGTTTTCATTTTTAGCTTATTTGAAACAAGGTGAATACATAATTGATTCCCTGATTATTTTCATAGGCCATAAACACGTAAACATCTAAACATGAATAAGGTAGAAGCCGTGATCTAGTTCACTTTATCATGCCCTACCTCAAACTGACAAAGCGCTTGAAAAATAGCAGTTTTCTTTCAAGAGCAGCTTTCTTTTGGGATGGTTTCTTTTTGAGGGAGTGCAATTCACCGCAGGTGGCCATGGATATCGCCTGGCGGGCACAACGACGTGCACGGTCCAAGGGTGAGTCTGTGGGTGATGCCAATCAAACGAGGCGGGAATCTTTCTTTGTTGGGAAAGATGGGGGTTAAAAGAAAAGGGGTTGAGAAGATGGTGAGCGGTTGGAGGATTATCAAAATTATTTAGATCTGGCATGTTTTTGTTTTCGATGGTTTTGACAATTTCACTCAAAGTGTCTGTCATTAACTCTGAAAGTCTTCCAAGATTACCTGTTTGTGATCTTCTTCTTAATCTACCGCTTCTTCTTGCTCCCCTCGTCCCATTTCGCACTCCAAAACCGTCTCTGCGGCTGCAGTGTGGCTGTCTTTGACCGATCTCGCACCGTTTTGGCCATCTTCGCGCGAAGGGCGTCATCTCAGCATGCAAGGTGGGAAACACCGTCGGACCGTGTGCAACAGTGGCTGCGGGCTATGAACGTTGATATTCGTTGAATGTTTGTAAGATTTGAGTGTCAAGTTGTCCGAGTCCCAGTCTCTAAAATCAAATCTAGCAGTTGGTTCCTCCACCAGTTGTAGATGATTTTTCTATCCACACAGTATTAGATTGAGGTCCCGTTTTTAGGCCGAATGAGTAGTGAGTCAAGGGTGGTTCGGTGGGTGACTAGGGCAAGGAGTGCTGGAAGACGAATTGATCAAGATCAAGCGATCGCAGATTTTGGTCAAACTCGAGGGGCTGTTGAGTATCTAACTGGTGCTTTGAACTTTGAACCATCTTTTGATACTTGTATTTTGGGAAAGATTTCAAGAATGGAGGCATTTAACGAGCATTTTTTTTCCCGTCTTCTATGGTCCGGCCTGGGCTGATGGGACGACTCTTGGCAGGTTGAGTATTGAACTAGCTGAATCCCATGAGGTGTCTGATGTTGGGGTGCTGGGATGCTTGGGAAATGGCTTTGATGGACTTGATCACTTAGGAAGGATGATGTATCACTGCTGGTCTGTTATGATGTGTTTTCTTTTTTTCAAATATCAAAAAACGATAGAAACGATATCTTTGCAAAAATAGTGCCAGGCAATCTCATTGGTGCCATTAGGATCTCTGTTTTGGTTTCTTTTTTCTGGGAGGTGAAAGCCAAGTTGGGAGTTGGGGATTCTCAGTTGACAGGAGATGGGGGCTCGACATAAATTTGATGATTAGCTGAGTTTCGTCAAGTTTCATGGTCAATTCATGGTCAACATGTTCCTAAAGTGATGAAACTTTTCAAGAATACCGACATGTAAATGCCAATGATGTGCACATGTAGCTCACCGAAATCGACATCCAGTTGGCCTTGAAATCGATGTCAAATCAGGGTCAGACTGGAGGGCCCAGAAAGGTTCATAAAACAAAGTCATGAAATCAGTATATAAAGGGATGCTGGTCCAGAGGTTGCAATGAGTGGGCAATTGCTGTGTTGCGCTTTGTTTTTTGCATGTTGAGGACCTCAAGGATGTGGGGGTCAGTCTGAATTAGCAATTTTTTTCCGCTTTTTCTGGCAATTTTTGACCGGTTTTCACTTTGCCAGTTTTGCCTGCGTTTGGCATCCTATTCGTGTCGAAAACAGGTGCCCCAAAATGGAGCCATACAACAGGCTGTGGCTAGATTACTATGCGGTTGGAAGTGGGTTTGAAGCACGCAGCGCCCCCTGTGTTGTTGTTGTTGTTGTTGTTGTTGTTGTTGTTGTTGTTGTTGTTGTTGTTGTCGTGGTTGCAAGGTGTGCAGAGGGCCAGGCCTAAAAAGAAAAAGCTGGGAGGGGGGTTGGGGGGGAGGGGGCAGCGCCTCCCCCCCAGTGCGCTGGTCGGAAAGCAAAAAGCACCAAGGGAAGAAGCTCAAAAAAGAACAAGCAGAAATAGCCTATAGCAAAAGGCAGCAAAAACAAAAGCAGCAAAGCAAAAAGCAGCAAAAGCATTGCTTTGCTTTGCTTTGCTTTGCTTGCTTTGCTTGCTTGCTTGCTTGCTACCTTGCTAACTTACTAACTTACTAACTTGCTTGCTTGCTAACTTGCTCACTTACTAACTTACTAACTTGCTTGCTTGCTTGCTAACTTGCTTGCTAAGTTGCTAAGTTGCTAAGTTGCTTGCTTGCTTGCTACCTTGCTAACTTACTAACTTACTAACTTGCTTGCTTGCTACCTTGGCTAACTTACTAACTTACTAACTTGCTTGCTTGCTAAACTTGCTAACTTACTAACTTGCTAACTTACTAACTTGCTTGCTTGCTTCCTTGCTACCTTGCTAACTTACTAACTTACTAACTTGCTAACTTACTAACTTGCTTGCTTGCTTCCTTGCTACCTTGCTAACTTACTAACTTACTAACTTGCTAACTTACTAACTTGCTTGCTTGCTTGCTTGCTACCTTGCTAACTTACTAACTTACTAACTTGCTAACTTGCTAACTTACTAACTTACTAACTTGCTAACTTACTAACTTGCTTGCTTGCTTCCTTGCTACCTTGCTAACTTACTAACTTACTAACTTGCTAACTTACTAACTTGCTAGCATACTAACTTACTTGCTTTGCTTGCTTGCTTTTCTTGCTTGCTTGCTTGCTTGCTGTGCCCCCGATAAAACTGGAAAAGAATTGCCCAAAAAAGTGGAAAAAAATTGCTGAAAAAAATGGGTCTCCAAGGATGTCATTAGTGTATCGTTGGGGACCGATACAATTCCACTTGGGACGGCTAATCTTTGTAGGAAACCTTACTAGACTTCGGAGCCAAGAAGTTGTGAGAATCATGCCAAGTAGTTTCAATTGCTGCTGATACAACTGCTGATAGTGTTGAGTTTGAAGCTTTTTGGGTTGGTGGTTTGGAATGCTACGGTACAGCCCAGTTGTCAAAAGACAGCTCCCTTTGGATTCCTCTTCCAATCAGCGTGGATGAAACATGATGAAACAAGCGTTTTGGAACCGCGACCACCTTCAGGGCTCTAGCTGACTCTGGCTTGCGATGTATCTCCTTCCAGCAATAGTCAACACGATTACAGTTTACCACCAGTTGGAAGCCAAGGCGGCAGCTGTGCAAGGAGTGACGGCGTACCGGACACCTGGAAATCTGAAAATGAAAAATGGGCCCCAAAGGAAAGGAATTAGGTTGCACGAACGAAAAGGATAGACTTTTGATTTTTGGAAGTCTCCGTTTAAAGTGGCACGACTTCTTGAGATTTGTTTGGATGACCGGTCTTTTCACACGTTTGGAACATCGCTCCCAGGCAGATGCAACGAATTGCTTATGATTTGTCCAAGAAGATTCCAGGTTACTCGGTTGGCAACTGCAATTCTTCATGAAGGTGTGTGAGTTATATGTTACATGACATAGGCATATGGACATACTGACAAACTGTTGATGGACATAGAAATAAGAAAGCCCCCCTAATATCAAGAGAGTTTGGTACAAGCTAGGTGGTGAAGGAGTTTCTCTGAGTCTCTCAACTATAGTGATCCTTTCTGTGTCTTTTCGTGTCTTAATTTATGATCGGTCAGTTTCCACCTTGAAACACATCGATTGCCATCTTCCAGCATCTCCCCGGTTTTTCAACGGCGGAAAAAAACCACAGCCTTGAAGAACATCTGGTGCGTTTTGCCAGATCAGATGCTTATTACAAAAAAATCGCAGAAATGGGGCCGGTCATTCAACCTCAAACTCACCCACCATTTGTGTGTTGTGGATTTTTGCGGGTGTCTCGTTTGGGCTGACAATTCCACAGCAATGTCTTTGGCAGGTGGGGATGTGTAGATGACCACTACGTGACATCTTTTCAGGGCTGAACTTTTCGTTGCAGGACTGTAATTGGTTTTAGCCTACAACAGTGACTTTCTTTCAGCATGGTGGAGTTAGACGGATGAGGGAACACTTCCTCCTTATGGTTCTTTGCCACCGCCATAGCTTTTTGAGAATGACTGGGTAATCTTTCTCTTGCCTGCTATTAGCCATCTTCGTTGTGTCAGATTTAGATCAGTTTGATCCTCGAATTGGGAGCCCAGTCAAAGGTTGCAACAAGACCTCGCTTTTGTCCAAGAGTGGTGCAGCTCGTGGGGTTTCGACAGCCCAGTACGAGATGTGGACTTTCAAAGTTCATTTTTTGTTGCACATGTACAGGTACAGATATCGTACAGTAATATCTCATAATCATCTTATATAACTTTGATTTTTTCCAGTGTTTTATGAGTTATGTTAGTTAAAGCTTCTTATGAAGCGTAAACTTCAACAACAGCTGTCAACAATAGGACATTTGGAGTTTCACCACGTGGGGCGAGGTGACCACATCCTTCTCTTCGTCACCACAGGTAGGTGCAACGGGCGCATACAAGTGAGTCTTCTACTGTAGAGAGTACGGAAACCGTTTGGTACGTTGCTAGTGGATAAATCAACATTTGTAGGCTATACAGTATACAGTATACTGTATACCGTATAAACATATTATATATACACACTTAATATGTGTGTATAGAGTTTGCCTCCGAAACTGATTTGATGAATATTCATACATGTGACCTCTACTGAATATGATGCGCATATGATCTTTTTGGGTTCGCGCAAAGCCTTTTCGACTTTGGCGTGGCATCTTGCCAAGTCCACCGCAGATCACCCGACAGAAGCAGCAGCGCGCTATTGCTGAGAAGGAGAAGAAGCTTCGAGAGGAGACCTCTTTTGCCGCTGTCCATGGAAGCTAATCTGTAGCGCACTGGAGTCTAAAGCACCGCAAGGAGGTATATGTATATTTTATGTATATCATGACACAAAATCGATGACTTTAACGTATTTGGCCAAAACGCTGTGTTGAAGGGATCCCAATCAAGAACAATACCTCAGCATATCATCCCAATAGTATCCTAATATGGTACAGTGAGATGAAGTCACATTTTCCTTTCAAATACTTTGCCAAAAAAGACGCATACATGCCACTCCTATTGGCTCAATGTTTTGGGCTTATGGCGAGGGCGTCTTGAGCCACAAAAAGAGAATCAGTTGGAGGACACCTGAAGGGCATCATGCGATTGTCCTCAAAGTTATTTGTGCAGTTTTTTCAGGCAAAAAGTGAAAGAATGAGAAACCTTATCTACTTTGCGGTAGAGGAAAGCAAGATGTTTACATAATTATCCTAAGTTCCATCGACTTTTTTGGTGTCCCTAGATGTCTTCTTTGTTTTTTTCCGGGTGCAAACCCTCGACCGAAGTAGCTTGTCACACGCCACATGGCGTGTCCATTTGATGCGGCGGTTGGTGTGGCAGGTGCAGGTGGTTTTGGTCGATATGACTATCCTGGACGTTTCCGGGCTTAGTAGTGATTAATGGCCTCTCCAAAGAAATGGTTCCTGGTTCCTTGAGGTTCTTTCTTGAAGGGATGCACGATTTGTTTTTTTTGTTGCGGTTTGAGGGTTAAGAGCTGTCTCCGCATCAACATTGCCTCTAGTCTTCATCTCTCGCTTGCAACAGCAAGAAGTCAAGGCATCTCCTATTGTGGGATTATGCTTTTGATTGCTTCACGCCTCACCCCTCCCTCCCGCAATCATCGTTCGCCCTTTTTGCTAAAGAAAACTTCCAAAAATCTTGCAGCAAGAGTATACTATCACCCACTTTAACTACAACACACTTGTATACTTCTTATAAGCAGGGTCTACCATTGCTAAAAAACCCAAATCCCTCCTCACCTACAATGGAGGTGCTATTGTTCATAACCGCTGCAGATCAAGTGCCAAAGACCTTAGCGACAGCTGAAATGTTGTGAGTTTCCGAAAAGCGTCCTGCGATTCAGTTGATTACCGGGGCCCAGAGTTATGTTGGGCATCTTTAAACGTGAAGTTTTGATCGCACACAAGACAAATAGGAAGCACCGACAAAGGTATGACTAACAAACAGAAAAATAACCAACTCAAACTTTTAATCGTTTAGATGAAGCAGTTCTCTTCAACCATTGACATGCCCCTATCTTGTTAGAAAGTGTATCAAAACCCGAGGTCGGAGTTGGATGTTGGGTGCGAGTCGCTATTTTGGAATGCAGCCAAAGATGTGCTAGCAGGTGAAGCAGAGAAAGGTTAGATATTGTTGGTACTAGATGGGGTACATTGGACCGCTGGAACATGGTGAAGATATCTTTCAACGGATGGGACAAACATGGGGGGTTGGGATGATGATGATGATGATGATGATGATGATGATGATGATGATGATGATGATGATGCTGGTGATGATGATGATGATGATGATGACGACGACGACGACGACGACGACGACGACGACGACGACGACGACGACGACGACGACGACGACGACGATGATTTCAAATTCAAGATTTTCCGCAAATCTTTGATAGTCCTGTTATGTCCTGTTCATATCAGCATTCTGTCGAGGAGTTTCAAGGCAGCTGGAAACCACAAGAGTGCTTGTTGGCCAGGTCCACAATGGCCGCCCACAGAGGAAGGGATTCTTTGCCTGCAGTGGACGGGAAACAAAAACGAGAGGTGATTTTTCATCATGAGATTAGGAATCATCGTTGAAATTCTCATCCATCCATAATGGGAATACTTGCATCCAAGCTATCTCTAAATAGGTTAGTACAGAACCTATAGTAATCTATAATGTAGAAATAGATACATACAAGTCCATGGGAGCTGTCCCATTTAATTTGCAGATAGTGCCATGAGCCAGTATGCTGTGATCAGAATTCGTGGTTTTCTGGTTTTCTTTTCAGCTCACATGATCTTTGCGGGAGATGCTGTGCCATATGACGCTTATATACTGTAGATTGTAGAAACTTTGCCCAAAATGTCCAAGAATTGGAGACCTCATTTTCTGAAAGGTCCAAGCGCATCTCTCGTGGACCTGGTTTGAAATTACTGTAGCGCATCTCTCGTGGATTAGGAGGGGGTCCACTTTGGGATATTTGGCAAGGGAGTCTGGGTCTCCAAAACAGGTGCCAAGCCTGTTAAAAATCAAGCTTACAGTAGTTTCAAACGAATGAATATCAGATACATTCTGTACATCAATGTACTATTATCCCGCTTGAAACCATTTTGTTTGGGTTTACCTTCAGCGATTCCAGCATGACCACCATCTTCGGTTGTGGCTTTCCGTGGATTTTTCTAAGGCTAAGACAACTACTGACACAAGAACTGGCTCAGAACCCTTCAGGTCGAGTGGGTTTGCCAATGTGGAGAGATTAGACCCCAAAAATCAATGCCGAGTTAGTGAAGTTCACCCAGATCTATAGCCCTTTTTGTGGGTTTGGGCGACGTCAAAAAATATGTTGGCCATGTTGAAAGTGTTGAGGAGGAGGCTTTAGGCTCATGAAGCTAGACTATCCGCTTATTTGCATAGGTCGACAAGTCACTAAGATAGGCTTAATATTTTCAACCGATTTGCTGGAAGTTTTGCCTGGTGCATTTCCAGTCACAAGAATTTCCTGAGTGGATTCGGTGCTGCCTGTTTGGGGCTCGAGTGATTTTCCCTGTCTGCGGGCTTTAGCTGCCTGGCATTTGGAGGTCGGGATGTGGTTGCAGGAAATGGGGATGGCGCAAACGTAGTGCCGCATAGTTTCTGAGGATGCTCATGGACAAGCATCTTCAGTGATCATCATTTTTGAAAATTTTCCATGATAGTGATAGCAGGCATGGCCATGGCAATGACAACAACTATGATGATAGTAGGAATGCAATAGGAAACGTCATGATAAGAAGCAACGACAATGAGCATTAGGAAGAAGACTGCACACTCCACCATTGTCATCATCCTGCATGCTTCACATGAGTCGCATGCAGTGCGTAAAAAACTTTGACGAAATTTATGCCAAAGATAGATCATGGGCTTGTTGGATCTTTCCGCTGACTTTAGCCCAAAATATATGTGATACATCATATCATCAATCATACATCTCTAATAAGTGGTTCTTCAATTGAACATCTAACTTT
>DF240738.1:45158-49199 GCA_000507305.1 Breviolum minutum Mf 1.05b.01
TTTTGGTTCCCCAAGGTTTGGACCTCTGGTTAAGCAAAGATAGCAATTTTTGGAGAGATTTGAGGGTTCAAAAATATTTCCAACATGCATGCACATCAATCTTCCATGCATTTTAAGGTCCGAAATTGCTGCTAATCCTAATTGGTATCACTATCACACAAAAGCTTTTAGACTAGATTTGGACTAGAACTGAAAGATGGAATAGCAAACATCACCGTTTGCCCATGATTAATCACATTGAATGGTTCTCAACTCATGCACGGAATCAGCCATTGTTTCCAGGAGTATCAGCACTTCGAGTTTGAGCACCACGGGAAGTGATGTGTCGTCAGGATGTCCCAACCGAAGGAAGTTGATATCACCTGGAAGTTCTACATAAACCAACTGCCATGTATCTGAGTGAACCACAGGAACGTCACACAACCCAGAGGATGGTTTAGTAGCACAGGAAAGTTTCCAGATTTTCTTTATTGCGGGACTTTCTTCGAAACAGGCGTTTCAGGTCTTCCGAAATCTAACCATAGGATCAAATGGGTTAAGGGATTCCCTTTGCTTTGACATCTTCATGTTGGATGGAGGAATCCTCTAAAACGTTGTCCTACACCAGGAATCTGAAAGAAAGGAGCGAAACGCATTTCCACAAACCAGGAGTGCTACAACTAACCAACAAGATTTCGGCATCAGAAAAAGAACAAGATTCCTTGAATTTTGTTTGCATTCATGTACAGTATGCAGCACAAACAGATTAACTTGTGTATATGATATATTTTTTGTAGTGAATGGTTGCGTTTCATCTGTATCTTTCAGATTGTTCTGCCTCTTTCCCTCTCCAAGTTTCCAGTGTCTGTGACAGAGTCACTCTCGAGGCCCAGTTCGATTAAGAGCGACGCGGACGGTGCAAGCCAGGAGTTTCATGGGAGGAGCTATGTGTGTAAACCCCAGCTTCCTACAGGAAAAACATGTTTTAATTCTCTTTGTTTTTTTGGATCCTCCTGGAATGATCTTGAATTTCAGCTTGGTAAATGAAAATAGTAGTGGGAAGACTAGGAATGCTGTTGAACCTATATTACATATAATCATATTTAATAATGATAATACTAATGAGAATGATAATGATAATGATAATGATACTGATAGTAACAATAATGCTAACAATGATGATAAACATGATAATACAACACTAATAATGATAATACTGATATAAACACACATGCATCGATAATTACTGACAGTGATCATGTGATGAAATATTGCACCAAGCCTTCCCATCACCCAGCATCACGGCTACTGGACCTCAAATCATCAACACTTTTTTGCGACCTCACGACCCAAAAACAGTTTCCACTTGTTTCGTTTTGTGTTCCCAGTCGCCGGGGCAAAAAGTTCAATCAAATTTGTGCGACGGGTGATTTGGTTCGACAGATGCTTTGTGTGCAGCGAAAACCATCGATTTTGGAAGCCGACGGATAGGAGATTTCGATTATCAAGAATCGAATATATAACTATGATTAACTATAGAACTATATAACTATGCTGAAAGGACCTCACAAATGCAAAGGCGATTTAGGATGAGGATTAGGGAATCCTCAGAAAATTGACCTTCTGGTTATTGGTGAATCAGTCTTCCCCGAGATCCTTGGATGAAACACTTGCCAGGATGATCTGTGCGAAATGGAGCGCCTGAGCAGAATAAGTGACAGCACTGATTAAACACCACACATGCTGATGAGACCAGTGTTCTCTTGCTGTAGAGGGCGCGAACAAAACCTTTTTTGGGGCAGTTGTCCATGCAACTTCCCCTTAGCCGAGCTGCAATACCCCGAAACGGCTGCGAATTGCGCAGAGCGCAATTTTTGCAGTTGAGAATCCGAAATCTGGCCCATTGTACAGTACTTGCTCATGGGAGTAAGGATCAGGCTACTGAACTCTCTTTCTGAACCTACCCGACCTTTTTAAGTCTGGGGTTGGCTGTCATGGAAAACGGGGCATGTACAGCTTCTGGCTGCCCAAACGCTCAGTCGGTGCTAAGATGGAATTGACTTTGTGACCTCGCCTGCTTGCCTGAGATGTTTAACAGTTGCCATGTTGCCGGGTTTCCCGGTGGGTCGTTGGTCAGGGAGGGTGTGAACGTCAATGTTGTTGGCGAAATGAAAGCTGACCATGATTGGAGTGTTTTTATGCACCATTTTGCTCATACTGCAGACTGGATGAGAGAGATGCAGGTGATGCATCCGTTTTGTGATGTTCGTTTGAGATTTCAATCAGGTCAGGTATAACAGTAGAGTGCCCTGGAAGGAAGGCGGTTTATGTTCAATGAAAAATAATGAATTTCAGGGTCCCCTTATTTGAGTCAACATGTCCCCATACGATGTTCAAAGGTGATTTGTCGAATTCTTGTCTTTATCATGGGAGCGCTCAGTGGATTGATTCAGATTCAACTGTGAATGCTACAAGCAACATTACTTACCTGGCGATCTGTGGGAAATCGTCCCTTTCAAAAGAAGCATCATCCAGCTTCATGGTGGGTTTGCTAGCATTTGATCTATTATTGTTTAATTTCGAGAGGTTAAGAGAGAAGTTTGATAGCGGGTGATATTGGATAATGTATTTCTCCACAGCAGCAACTTCGAGCTGCAAAATCCCATAATAACAGAGTCTTTAGCCTAGATTTGGGTCAATCACCACTGTTGTCACAGATAGCGCTGGCTGTAGCTTGGGGCAATTCACTCTCTCAGCGTGGAGACTCAGCCAAACAACATCCAAACAAGACACAAACACGATCAAAAACGAAGCGAAAGCCCGCGAAATCATGAGATATCCAGGACAATAGACCCTCGCACTAAGGTTTGGTTTGGAAGATAATATTCCTGTTCTATCAGTGGGATATGTTTGTCATGCGGAGTATGTATTCAAGACACAAAAACAAAACAATCGGCTGCTGTCATCCATGATGACATCAGTTTTCTTCATACTCCAAGGATTGCGCACATCCTGGTTAAAAGAACATTAAGAATAGTTTCCAGAAATGCAACGTGGCGAAATGGCAAGAAATGGGTGTTACAACCTTGGGGTGTAATGTAGTACCGGAAAGTTGAAACACATAATCAATAATGATGATGCAGGAGGAAACAATACAAAACTGCTTTGAGATTCAGTGTCTCGCGCCGTCCATTTATAGGTCATGTCGATTCTGCAGTTCTTTTTTCCGGCATTTTTTGACCTACAGATTTGGTATAGACAGTTGCCTTGGCTTGGCAGTTCGGATCCAGGTATGGCACCTGGTACATTCGAACAGGAGCAGCCGTGCCTGGTTATTGCGCCAAAAGTTTGGTGTGGAAATGCTGGAGGCGCTTTTCAGCACGGAAAGGGCACCTGTGGCAGGATGATGAACACGTTGATATAGTTTTCCCGACATCTGATTTTTTTGATTGGCACACATGAGCACTTTTGCTCGCTGCCAGAAGCACCTCGGCAGAGCTTTCCAAAACACGAAGAGCTTTTGGAAATCTGATCCGACCTCGGCAGATCCCGTGGGAAGCCTTGCTAAAATGGCGAAGCTTCGGGGCGTTGAACGCTTTGCGACAACGGGTGCTTCAGGCGTGGTTGTTCGAGTGAAAACGGTCAACTCAGAATCCTTCCGTCAAACCTTTCAAACTTGCGTTTGGAGATGGTTTTGAGATTTTGAAGTACTTTGACTTCTGACCAGAAATTTTGCCTTTGGGGTTCGAGATTCATGCTAGAACACAGCTTTTTCTGGGTTGGAAAGATCTAAGACCCAGACATACCCAGACCAAAATTTAGAAAGTTTACAGGATACGCTTGGTAGCGCTGTTGAGTCACGCAACATCATCCGCCCAAACCGACATGCCATATATTGGAGAGTCCGAATGCTTCCTGTACCCAGTCTAGACAGTCCAGGGATTCCCTCACATCATCATCATCATCATCATCATCATCATCATCATCATCATCATCATCATCATCATCATCATCATCATCATCATCATCATCATCATCATCATCATCATCATCATCATCATC
>DF240738.1:49228-63394 GCA_000507305.1 Breviolum minutum Mf 1.05b.01
CATCATCATCATCATCATCATCATCATCATCATCATCATCATCATCATCATCATCATCATCATCATCATCATCATCATCATCATCATCATCATCATCATCATCATCATCATCCTGGTGGTCAATGTGATTGGGTGGGGAAGCATCTCAATGTAGCAATAGCATATGTATACCGTGACTAGGTGCTCATTTCCTAGTTATGTACACACAATACAGAATCTGAAATTGAGAAACGATATATCTAGAAATGCAAAATCAGATTTCTATGTACCTGGAGATGAATGTATGATGTGTACTTATGTGAATAGAGCTTGGTGAAATATCAAGGGTTTCATCTAAGTGTCTATATATCTCACCATATACGCATGTGACATGTGTTTGTATGTTACTAAGTGTTACTACATGTATATATATATATATTTACACTATATACATACACAGATACACATGCAGACAGACATCAAACCAATGTCTTGTTCTGGCCTCTTTTCACTGAACCCACTGATTCCTTTGTCCAATCCACAGGATCCACGGCATTTCCATCCAATCTCAACGAGGCGGAACATTTCTCACCCGAACGGCACCCTGGCGGGACCAGGGTGTCCCAATCCCCCACAAGTGAGTTGAATGGTTTGTGAGATGGTCAGGGGAAGACGGCCTGCACAGAGATGCACCGACAATGACGACAATTCAATGTCATAGTGGTGAAAAAAATGTACCTCCACTCCAACCCAAAGAGTTGCTAAGTTTTCTTCTTCCTGTAGAAGGATGAGATTCCAAAGTGCCATTGCAAAGGAGATTTACAGAGCTCCCCGATGTTCTCCATGACCTCCACTTTTTCACACTCTCCCCACACCAAGACGATGCTGCCAGTTCTTTGGGTGGCACGGATGGCCATGCGTTTCTGCAGAAGTTGCAGTGCCGCTGACCTGCATTCCAAACGGTGATGCAACCTTTGTCGCCATGGATGTAGCGTCCCTGAAAGTTGTGAAAAAATGAAGATGTCCAGTGAAACGCCACGGCGGCTTCAGAATGATTGTGAAGTTGAGGATCGGAAACCGGATTTTTTCCTCGCGCTCCACTAACGTACAGTGCCAACTTCTTTTTGGTGCCAGGTGGGCGATGGAGGGCCCCTCTACAGGCTCGGGGGTAGCACTTTTTTCATGTGATCCATGAAAAGTTTGAAGGCAGCTGGGACAGGACAGCTTTACCAAAAAAGGGCTAGCGGCTATATAGATACAAGGTTGGCAAGTTGCAGTATTTCTTCATTTTTTTTCCGTGGAGTTTTTGTGTGGATCTTCCAACAACGGCACCGTGGGTGAGGGGAAAAAGGGGCCCCTTGGCTGTGAGATGTTGCCACATCTTCCAGCAATGTTCACGGAAGCATGATCTGAATACAAGGAAGGACGCTGAAATAGAGAAGATCACCATAGATCACCTGTATATCAATTGTGAGTTCTGTTTGTGCTCTCAATTTGACAAAGCAACTGGGAAGATTCGGATATTTTGGACCTCCCATTGACCGTCCACAGGTCTGAAGTACTCGAGCTCAAGAATCTCCGCAGCTGCTCCTATTGCCACCCAATTTCTGGCCGCCAAAGATGCGGTTTGGGGGCCAAAACTGCTGGTTTTTCAAGGTATGCTTCTCCAAGTAGAGGGCTAAGGCTACGGTAGCTCCCACGAAACTTGGTTTATGAAAAATAGCCCTTTAAGACCCAAACCACCAATTGAGTTGAGCCATTTGGTGGAGGTTCCTTGAGAGAGTCGAGACCCTTCATCATCTTGAAATTTCTTCAGGGACTTGACCCCCTGTCACAATCTTGGCTCACAAAATGTGCGGTCCCTTGAAGAAATAGCAGTTATTAGCATTTGCAAGAGTTGCTCACGGATCCACTGTGTTTCGCTGGAATGCGCCGATAAAACATAGCAATGCATAAGGCTATCAGATCATTTGTTGTTTTTTTTGTTTTTTTTCTCCTTAAACCTCTAAAACCGTCGAAGTTTTAAACCTCTAAACCTTTCACTCGTTGAGGTGTCTTTTCCTCCTGCTGTGCCGTGGCCCAGAGATGGTTGTAGAGGTGATGGTTGTAGAGGTGATTTCGAAAAGGATTGACGCGTAGAAGTCCTGGAATATCACCACTTGGTAAAATTTGGTAAGGATGATGCATCGAACTTCCATGTTTGGTTTGCATGTTAATTGGATGTGTCTACCCTAAATCAAGAGGTCACTCATGAAACATGGTAGTTGGAAGACAATCCAGGGATGGCTTCATCTAGCGCAGGCGAATCGGCGAATTGTGAAAGTTCAACCGAGTTTATTTGGAACCCTTGCACTCCTTCTCTGAACTAATCCAGTCCGCTCACATTGCCAGCGGCCACCAGCATGGCAACAAGTTTTATATAGTATATTTGATATGAACGTTCTCATGGGCATTTCAATAACTTTCCATTGCAATTCATGGACATTCCACATAACACCATAGGGGTAACGTGGGGACCCAGGTTGCGGCTGCAGTATGGACGATGGCTATCACTTTAGGAAGTCCTATGAAGCAGCTCAGCAAGGAGGTGTCTTTTGAGCGACATCAGGAAAGGTGAGGAATTTTCAGTTAGCAGGTCTACTGATTCTACATGAACTGGAATGGTGCAACAACATCCCAGAGCATTTCATCCCAATGAACAAATGATCCACCTTGCATGCATGTTTGCTGTATAAACATCATAATATGGTGAGTAGTGCAAAAAACGTCATTGATTTTACAGTATGTTTGAAAATTTAAAAGTTTATGTAGAATAGAGGCCATGAAATTGGGTCTTTTGATAGCTTGTTTTCGGAATTTGGGTGGGATGTTGTGGTTGTAGCTTGTTTGGAAAGGTAAATCTTGATCAGAAATTGTAAGTTTCTGCACGAAACTGTAGGGAAGCCGCTCAACCTCAGTGTTTTGTACAGTACATAATGTAGGTTAGTGGGCTGATACGAACGACATTCTCCAAATGAAGAATTCCACATGATGGTCAAAAACTTTTCTTCATGCCAAAAAGCTGATAGGAGTTTCACCCATTTCATCCATTGGTGGCAAAAGATGGTACCGGGGCTATCCGACCGCAATTTGCCCTCATGTTTTGGTGTAAGTGAGAACTGAAGGTCAAGCCTTGAAGTCAGCAAATCTGGCACAGTCTCTTCTCATGTTGGATATTTAAACGTGTGAAACAAATGTGAAATAGATCCCATTGGAATATGTAAGTTCTTAAAACTGGGAAATCCGATGTGCAGTTTTGCATTTTGTTTCGGGGGATCTGAAATCCAAAACATGCGATTTGTATTTTTTCATTTTTTGGAGCTTCATTTTTCAAGCACAAAAAAACAGATTGCATTTTTGCATTTTCTAATCCTGTGATTTGACATGGAAACATATTAAAAACATACACATTTTGCATCTGCATTTTTGGGATCTTGACTTTTCAAGCATTTTTCATTTTTTTTTCATATGCAAGTAAAAGCAATTAGTAGTTTTGAACTTTTTCTTGGAGATTTTGAAAACATAAATATGCACATTGCATTTTTTGTGTGGCGTTTGAACACACAAGCCTACAAAAAACAATTCCATTTTTGCGTTGTCTTGCTAGATTTTGGAGATGCCAAAAAAACATCCTGTATTTGGGCGCATGATTTTTGATGTGGTAAGTGCAAATTGCAACCAAGATCTTAAGCATTTTCAAGCCTCTGATTTTGAAAACCATGCATACAGGATGCACGGGATTTTTGTTCACTGCTATTTTGACGGATCCATTTTCTTATTCTTTTATATTTTTGTTTTGTATGTGTGCATTTGTCTCGGATTCCATGCAAATTTATATAGAAGTCCAATTCCAAGTCTTGGACAACTAACATAACTCCTGAAAAGCAATGGTTGGATCACTACTTTCCCTTCGGGATGGTAACTTTTCAGAGGCTATGCAAAACTTGGGTGGTGTATCTACACTAGACAACTTCACTTCAATTACAACCAACATGCAACTTGAAGGTTGGCCAACTTCTGCAGGAAGGTGAAACCATGGCTCCATGTCTGAATGGGGATCAGTTGAGGACATGAAAGGATGTGGTGAAAGCAATGGAAACCTGGTGATAAGACGTGTAAGGATGGTGAGAAATCTAGAGGTACATTTTGGTTGGTTTCCATTTGTTCCGAAGTAGAACTGATATACATCATGAATATCTATGTATCTGACCGTTTTGTTGACGATGAGTCGAGATTTCAGATTGATTGCAAATTCCAAATCTACAAGAAGATCCGGCGGCAACGTGTCTTTGTGCTGGTTAGATTTGGGCCCGATTGACGATTTGAACTTGAGATTTTGCATTCTGTTGCCAAAGATGGACGATACCATCATCAAAGGGAGGTGTTCTAGTCATTTTACACATACAGGCTGTATAACAATACTTTGGCAGAAAAACCGAAGGGTACCTGGATTCTTCCTTTGGCTTGAACGGTTTTCTTGGCAATATGGGCACGGCACATGCCTGTTTGGTGGTTGTTGTTTGATGAAAGGACCTCTCCTTGTTGACAGAGATAGTGGAAGATCAGAGTACGAACCCCTAACTCAGGTTTGGTACGAGCCCTTGAGATGTAAATATCTGAACATGGTCTAAGAATCTACCACGGCTCCAGTTGTACATCCTATTTCGAATTTTGAATGAACGTCTCCCAAATGAATAGACCCTACAATCCTCCTTAAAGAAGACCATAGTTACAACAAACTGTCAGTTGCTATAGGGTTCATGTTACTCTGTAGGAGGATATCTATTAGCTGGGGCAAATGATGCTCAATACTCCGAACGTACAATGACGAGCCCCCCTGCTTGCAAGTCAGTTTGAAGTGATAGCCGAAGCAAAACCCTAAGAATCAACCCCATTATCACTATCAACGCTTGCAAACGCCTGACCGTTTATATACGATACACAACTCCAGTGAATCAACAAAGGGGGCCTCATCAGAGTAGGGAAGCATGAGGTGAAATCCTGGTTGAAAGGAAGCGCTTGGCCCGTGCAACTTGGAGTTACTTCTTGTTAAGGTTAGGAGCGCGGTGAGAGGGGGGACGTTTGATGATGATGATGATGATGATGATGATGATGATGATGATGATGATGATGATGATGACGATGACGATGTCGATGTCGATGACTGCTACTACTACCATTCGTGATTCCAGTATCACAACAATTTTGATTTTCACTATGATGTTGTGGGTGGGTGGCGGTGACAGTCTGCTTTGAAGCATGAGAGCCAACTTTCGAGTTGCTTGGGAATCAGTTACTTTGCGGGAAACAGGACGAGTTATTTGCCGAATCCACAACAAACGGAGAGCCAGATTCCACTACAACTACGTGGGGAAGTCGAGTGGTTTAGTTCCAAAAGGAAACTCTAGTTGATCATAGAATATGAATCTCTCAATTTAAACATCTTGGCTGGAGGATTTCTCATGCACTTGAATCTGAATATTTCTACCTTTACATACGTGCGCGTATATGTATATACTAGGCTGCCGTTTCGGACATTTTTTGTTTTTTTTTTCTTTGCTCACTTCTACTTTCCGTAGCCATTTGCTGGATTGTGCCGTTTCCTCCCTGCTTCCGTGTTTGGGCCTTGACCTCAAGTTCTTTGTTGTCCCCCATTTGTTTTTCTCTTTTTTTGTCTTCTTCGTTGAGGACTGGCCACAACTCTTCGGCGTCAAGCTAGAGCTGAAGGACTGTTTGGGCCCCCAGCTGTGGTTTAGAGATTGGAAGATTTGGAAGAGTCGATAGTCACCAGCTGGTACAGGCCGCCTGAGCTGTGGCAGTTGGATGGCCGAATTGCAAGTCTTCAGAAAGCTTTAACTCCTTCGGTGGATCTATGGAGTTTTGGATGCGTGGTGTTTGAAGCCGCTTGTGGTGCTGTCTTGATGCGGCCAATGAAGGGTAGCAGCTGTCAAAGCAAGACCACAGCAAGTTGGTGCACGAATTGGCCCAACTTACACTTGGACGCCAAAGGCAAAGCCAAACCTAATTCCTGTGAAAACCACACATACAATCATGTCATGTCACGTCTCCAGAGACTGTCAAATAGTCTTTGGAGAAAAGTTGTTTTGAGTGCGTGTGCTCCTGACCCTTTGGCCAGACACTGGAAGTGAAGGGGCGAAGAATAATAATAGTAATAGGTATTCTGTACGGGGTTCGGACTTTCGTCTAGAGTCCAAAGTCCAGAGTGAAGAAAGAACATTCTGGCGCTAGGGTTTCATCAGCAGTCTGTGGTCCAAAGTCCAGAGTGAATAGTTTAGCAAACTGCATCGCTGCAGTGATGGCAGACATGGGGTGAAAAGGGAAGCTGCCCAGTGGCGTTGAAGTTTTGGCATGTGCAACCATCATTTAAGTACACTTTGCATTGGTCTCTGTGATGTTTTCATCACTACCATTTCTTGAAACTGAAGTTCTGCTGACAGGTGGTTGCCTTGGTTGGGCAGCAGCAAATGTGGCATCGAGCAATGTTGGGCCGAAAAAACAAATTTCCGCATGCCTGCCTTAAAATTTTTCGGGCTAGTCGAAACAGCAACCCAGTATATATATGTACATACACTATATGCATACATATTCATACACACGTATTCGCTCAGTTTCTGGGTCTAAGTTACAAATTCATATGCGAATACTCTTCCACTTTTCGTTGATCTAGAGTGTAGCTTACATTTCAAGTTTTTGATTAAACAGATCTTGTTTGATTTCTTACATCGAGCTGGACACTGTCCGAATCTCCAAACCGAACAGCCTCTGTGGAAATTTAAGGCACCAACTTCTCCTGTCGCCCTGGCCACTCTTAGAGTTGGTCATGACCCTGGAGGACGCAAAAATGGGAACACAAAAATATCGGTTGTAGGCAGGGTCTTAAGCAATAACTTACAAGAATCATTTGGAATAATGTGGTTGTGCATTTATCATATAGACATCCAAAAACTGAATGATACAAACATATGTCGTATGTCAGTATTTACTGAAATTCATGTTGGATTTTTGAGACAGATGTTGCTACATCATGTTCCACAATGAATCTCACAATTAACTGTTGCAAGGACCACAATGGGGCCAATGAAGTGGGTCATTGTGACCCGCTATAGGAATGTTGATCATTGGCAACATCCATCGAAGGGTAGAAAAAAACTAGGGAAAATTGATGTGTTGATTTCGGGGGTGGCCATGAAAACAACAGACCTAAGATGGCATTGCCACATGCCACATTCCAAGTGATTAATATGAAAGAGATTTCAGGGACTATGATGACAAACAGTTTCTCCCTGAAGGCTCAATGCTTTTGGAGTATTCCACAGTTACATTGGATGTTTTGAATCAAATCAGCTGAAAATTCCATTGGTTTCTACCACCAATTGGTGTGACACTTGGACCCCAAAGTCGACAGGAACTTCACCGTGGACCGACGGCGAAGATGTTGATTCCAGGTGCAAAATGCTTGCACTTCATGGTGAATCCAATGACTCGAGGGAAGTCTGGCATTCGATGGCAAATAACAAGTCGCAAGTCGAGGGATTCGAAGGAATGGACAAGGCGCCTATCTTTGTAGGCATACGGGAATATCTATGTAAAGACATTCCCTGAGACTTGGAATTTACAAGTTTTGGTGCGCAAAGTCATAGTAAGAAAAGGACAGACATGGTACCCCAATTGTACTAGTTGCACTTTGGATCTCTGTTGTTGTTGCTGCTGCTGGTGTTGTGGTTGCTGTTGCTGGAAGGGGGTACCTCAAGATCATCGTTTGTAACTGCAAAATCTGAATCGGTTTTGCCACCCATGTAAAAAATAACCTGGTTCTGGGAAACAAGAACCAAACCAACAACTCAACAATCCAACAGCCGCCAATCACCAACCGCCAACCTCCAAATGGGTTTCAGGTTTTGGATTCTGGGGTCTGGTCTCCAACAAGATGCCAGGTCACGACCCGCGAGAACCACTTTGCAAGCGAAGTCGGGAGGATCTCACAGCAGGAGCCAGCGATTCGCTGATCGGAGGGTTTTTGAGATGAACTTTTTTGTTGAGCATTTTGTAGTGCTTTACGAAAGATCTTTCAACAGATGTTGTTTTTTTCCATGAGACTTTGATCAGAGATCTCCGTTGTAGTTTTTTGCTTTTGTTTGTGGATTTGGGTTTCTTTCACTCGCCCTTGTGTAAGAACAGCCCATGTTGCGAGATCAATTGATCAAGTTTGCTTCTCCAGGCTTGGAACATCAACGCGTGGAGGCTATCGTGGTCTACGGCAGGAAGGACCGCTACCACGCAGATCCCAAAGTGCTAAGTTCCAACTCCCAGTCGGCACCTCCGCACCTCCAATTGCTTTGTACTTTCAAGGAACCTCCAAGTTTTCACCCTGCCGCAGCACCTGTCACAGAACCTGAACCCAAGGACCGAATTGAGATCTTGCACCAATATCTGCTACGGAACTTGCGGCGCAATGGTGGAGTTGGGCGACCCAAATGGTGATGTTGTCGGTGCAGGCTTTTCAGTTGGTAGTGGATATCAAACATTTTTTGGAGCGAAGTTTGTTGGTTTCCAACTGAAATTCTTCTCACAGGAGCAAGTGTCCCTTAATTTTGAGACACATCCGCAGGTTGGTGATGCTGAATCTTGCAAACAACGAGGTTGTAGCAGGTTGGCAAATACTATGAACATCGAAAGACTATGGAAAGACTACGCATTGGCATCACATTCACATCCTCCCCAATGTGCAAAGCCAGACATCTACAAGTAGCCTATGGGCTGTCCGTTCCATGAAGTGTGAAAGCTCTGTCAAACTCCGAGGTGGTAGATGTCGTTCATTTCGTGGTCTTTGCAGCCATGAGGAAACATGGGAAGAATGGAAGAATTGGAAGATTCAATGGCACAGGGAACAAAACAAGGCTGTGCTACCAGGAAAGTTTGATGTAGAAATGTAGATTGACCCTTACTTAAAGATGCAAAAAAAGTTCGACCAGGAGTTGCTTCTTGTGTTTCAGATGGATTCAACTTGAATGTTTCAGTGTCGGCAAGAAGACCGACTATTTCTTTGGAGCCTTTTTTGAAATACCCCTCTCTACCGCGCTTGATGGAACATGTGCAGTAATTGTTTGCTTTAAAAAGAGCATCAAATTCGAATCAAACCCTGAAACTGTAGGTAATGTGGGGGTGTCTTTACATGAAATTCATGGACCCGGAAGTCCCTAAACCGCAAGACGATCTAAAGAAGCAGTGCATCCATATCCATCCTCTGCCAGGGAAGACATGGACTACTTGACGCATCTCATTTCAGAACACGTGCGAGCCATAGCGGGTGATATCAGCGGTGTTAGCATTCTGTCTTTGGACAACCCGTAGATCCTGTTGCTCCATAGCTCGGTGATGACACTGGAGCTTTGACCTTCGAGGGATTCATTTTCTATTGAACCATGCACGAAGAGTACATCATGAATGGTCTCAGAAAAACTTCCGTTTAGTTGCCCAGGCCCCGGACTATGCTTACCCAGCGGTGACCGGAAAGTCACATGGCGCAAAACAGTAGATAGGGTGCACAAGAATTGAGAAAGACGGTGCGCACATGGACAGATGTGAAGTTTGCGGCTTTTTGTTGGATGCCAAAAAGAAGACAGTCTCCCTGTTTCAATCTGTTTATCTGTTCTTTCTGTGCACCACTGCTGTGAGGCGTTTGGCCAAGTTTTACTCCATTTGTCAAGATCCTGATACTGTTCCCTGGTTGCACGAGGTGTTTGCTTTGTAGATGATGATACTGAGATGCATATGCACCTTTTCCGCTATGGAAAAGTACTCTACCACGAAGCACGACCATCAAGATTCATCCTCAATTCATTTAGAGGTACGGACATGGAGTTGAAAACTCCCTCCAGCATTTTCTCGTTCCGTTCTGCTGTTCTGTTTCGATAGCTACGGCTTGCAATTAGGGTGTCAGGTCAAGACCGCCAAGTTCAAATCTTGAATCATATGCCATCTTGCCAGATTTGCGTGAGCAGTGGTGGTCAAAACACTGGTTCACTGCTTTTGTATATATAGGTGATTCCACTGCCCTGTGGATGACAGATTCTTGCATTGCCTATACTGTAGATATCGTGATATCCATAATTATCAACCTACCTGCACAATGATAAGATAGTAACATCAGTGGCGTGGGCCCAGATCTACTTGAAGATTGATGATGACATGGTGTATATGGCCGACGAGGTTCCCCTGATCCCGCCAATGTCAAGGTTTTGTAAAATCATTCCAAGATAAGTGACGCATTTCAACCAGATGACCAGAAACAGGCCATGGCTCCAAGCGTTAGGGTACCCTCTCGGCAAACAGATGATGGACTTGCCAGGTTCAGCATTCAGAGTCAGGCGGATTCTTAGGACCTATTGGATGAGAATTTGCTACACTCGCGTTTCAGAAATGCTTTTAGTTTTTAGTTCTTAATGTGTCAGCAGGTCATTTAGTAGAAGGTCCACAAAGAAGAAACTGACTGGTGAAGGCTGAAGGCGTCATCTACTACGCTAGGTTGTCTATTTTGAAAGCTTCGATGAGCTCAATGATGCCATTCACACCTGCCTACTAGGCCATTCCTGAAATGGTGCGCGAGCGCATGCGAGACCGATGCGGTTTGGTTTCAGCGAACGTTGGGAAGCCGAAGTGAGACTTGAACAAGGCCCATGTAGCAATTCTTCTTGGACCAGGCCCCCGAAATGAGCAGCAACAGCAGCAGCAGCAGCAGCACAAAAGAAGGTGATTTGGTTGTTAGATCAAATTCGAGCAATCTCAAAATGAAATATCAAACATTTATACACAACAACAGGTATCTACAATGTTTTTATTGCTTTCATCATCAAGTCTTCTCTATGTGCTCAAAACTCTTCTTGTTTTCCTTTTTGTTGGAAAAAGGGATTGTATCCACATAGAAATGCCTCTCTTGAGCTTGCCAAACATGTCCCCAACTTGGAGAGAGGGTCTACCCAAACATCGCCCTAAAAGGCTCTTTGAATCTGAAGGATGTCTTTTTTGATGGATCTGTTGACGCGCCATGGGCACCCTTTCACCCAGGTGATCAACCATGCCATCCTTTCGGCAGTTCATCAGGTTGGTTGGGTGTGGATGAAGATTACTTAGTGGATATAGAAACAAGAATCAATTTGTTGCTGCCAGGCCCAGCCTGAACGATTGGACATAAAGTAAATAAAGACACGAGTCACCCTACCCAAGGGCACCCAAGGTGAGCGGAAAAAAGACAAGTGGCACAGTTCTATCGGATGATGTCCCCATGATTCAGTCTTTGTCTGTCAAATCCAACTGGTGAGAATTGCAACCCTGCATTTCCCATGCTCAGCAGGACATTGGTGCAATCCGGAACTTCTTCCCGGGAGAGGAGCTGTGGTCAACTGGGAGGAGAGTGGGTCAAAAATCTGAAGATGAAACTATAGTCCGCAGTTGCCAGTCTCAAGAACAATTGCGGATGAAAGCCAGTATATCTTTCACTGAGCTGTACACTCTTTTCTTTCACGCAGATGATATGATATTTAGTTGTATCACTGTATCACCAGCAAAATCTTTCATATAGTTTGGGTACTTTTTTTGATCCACTTCCCTAAAAAGGCGCAACCTCCACCCCAAGCTGTCCAGACTCGAATCCTTTGCCCCGTGAAGGACCCATCCAGGCTGTGGTGGTGGTCACTGATGCTGATCCATAAGGATTCCTAAGCAGCTCTAATGGATCCATAGACTTTTGTTTGGGCTCACAGGTTGACCGAAATGAAAATCGTTTTGAATTTGCACCATCCAATTGCTGAGAGAATTTAGAGAACTAACAAAGGACGGTCCTTATTTTCAAGGCACCTGCCAGCTTTTTGATTTGATTTTTATTTTGTAATGTAGTTACTTCCGCGGGCAAGTGCTGCTAGATTTCTCAAGTGGACGAAGAGGAAATGATTCACATCGACCCAGCGCAGGGAGAAACCCAAGATTTTCGCACCAGAAATTCAGGAATGATGATTTTTGAAAAAGAGGACACCAATTTTGACGTTTGAAGAATCTCCATTTTCTGTTAATTCCTACATCCTACACTTTTTTCAACCAGCGCAATGGGATCCCCCACCGAACTCCCTGTGCCAGGCCGTGGATCCGTAACGAGGAGGTGCTTCCGCTCATGGCCATTGAAAAGTGGAGATCCCAGGGCTTTGGTGTGCAGCCAGGGTTGGTCATTTCAGAACATTGGAAATCGTGTTGTTTTGTGACAAAGGACTCAAGCTGTTAAATTTCTACTGTTTCGGATGCAAAAATGGGATTTCTTTCAAGATTGAATCAAGTCGCTACTCTTTGCATTGGCTCGGGCTCTAGTGGATGCTTGAAATGATTTGATGCCTCAGCTTGTGGAAATCAGTGAAAAAACTATCCACGAAAATCAGCTGATCTGTCTAAGCACCGCCCCTCCAAGATCCTTGCCAAGCAACAAGTCTTTCACCGCAAGAGCCATGCAGCTTTCAACGCCTTTGACCACTTCACCGGTGAAACTGGCAAACTCCGTGGAACCGGTGACGGTAACTGCAGCAGTTCACAGCGGCCAAAGCAGCTGCAGACATGCTGGTGGTGTGGCCGTGGCATTAGCTGCTGGAACATCTGCCGGAGTGGCACCCTGGCATCCCCGAAATAAATGAATGAACATGTCGCAGGTACCGGTACGTGTGAGTTTATGTCCGCTGCTTCCCTGACCTTTTTGTTCACCAGAAGATAGTTAACAAAATCACACCAGAGATAAGGACTTTTCTCTTTCACTCTCTGTCTCTATATAGAATTATAGGATATTCTTCCCATGCTGAGGTCAGACGCTGTCCCCGGGCACGAAAGCACCGCCGCAGCGTGGTTTCACGCTGCGCGGCGTCGGAAAGCTCTGCTTCTGCAGAGTTTTTGGACTTCGTGGGGCGGACAGGGTCCCCAGCCCATACGGTGCCTGGATTTTAGGTTAGAAAAACTGGATGAAAGACGGGAATGGGAAGACGTTTTATTTGCTACTGATACTGTATTTTCCTACTTTTTTTTTGCATTTTAACATCACGAAAAGGAATGGCCGTTTGGCTCTGTCTACCAGGAGCATAGATTAAAAGAAAATACAAATTGCTGAAACAATGTGAATACTGAATACTTCTGATTCATGTTTTTTTGCACTTTTTAAGTTCTGGTTTGAGAATTTGGATCATTGCTACTTCGCGGTATGAATCCAGTCTGAAAGCGGTGTAATATATACTGTAAGTAGTTTGCCCTCCGGTTGCGTCGTCTCCCGCAGCTCACGGAAAACTTGATGAGCACAGCGAAAAAAGGCAATTCTCCCAAGGTTTGCATGGCAACATCCCCACATATCATCGAGCTCTTTCCAAAGCATCACAGAACCCCATTGAACAAATCTCCTTGATTTGTATTGGTGGCGACCAGTTTTTTCTGGACGGGAAGTCTCCTGGAACTATTTGTAAAAACTTGCTTTGCAATAAATGATGTATTCTTACCTTCAAATATATCCCACATGCACCAGATTATATATACCGTACTGTACCAGTTGATCACACGGTAATCCCAAACTTCCAGGTGGCTGAAGCCAAGAAAAGCCTTGTGGCTGCCGGCTTTGAGGAACTGAGTGCAGGAACACGCTGGCCTTCTTTTCTCAAGGGAGGGATCCATGGAGTGATTTGGGTGCGTCATGAGGGATCCATGGAGTGATTTGGGTGCGTCATGTGACAGTTTTTTTCCCAAAAGCATCGGCGATGCTTGGGTTCTCGTTTAGGAGATTACGGGAGGAGCGAGATTGAATGTCAGGATCCGGCGGACGGGCTGTGGACGGGCTGGAGGTGCAGAAATAGCATGGGGGAGGCTAGAGATGGAGGAGCGAGATCGAAGGTCAGGATCCGGTGGACGGGCGGTGGACGAGCTGTGGACGGGCGGGAGCTGCAGAAATAGCATGGGAGGAGGCTAGAGATGGAGGAGCGAGATCGAAGGTCAGGATCCGGTGGACGGGCGGTGGACGAGCTGTGGACGGGCGGGAGCTGCAGAAATAGCATGGGAGGAGGCTAGAGATGGAGGAGCGAGATCGAAGGTCAGGATCCGGTGGACGGGCGGTGGACG